>JABJVR010031843.1:10694-34512 GCA_025773905.1 Chitala chitala
CTTTAAAATGTCCAATATTTAGTGACACCTTGCTAGGAAGAGGGGGAAAAATAAATAAATAAATAAATAAATAAATAAATAAATAAATATATTTATTTCATACTTGACTTTAAAAATTTAAGATAAAGCTAAAATTGGGATAGTGTCTTACTGCAAATAAGGGTACGCATAAAAAGTCCCAGTAAACCAAATGAAACCCAAAAAGTACCACTTATAAAAAAAGGAAATGATGTCACTGATGTAAACCACCGCTTCCTCATTTGTCTGTGTTAATGTGGTTTAAGTCCAGTGAATTTTAGATAAAGTGCACTTGTTTAGAGAAAGCATCCCCTCTGTCTCAGGATGTCGACAAATCTTTAATTAGGGTGTATATGACTTTGCTTAAAGAACGATACAGAGCCTGAGTGTTTTAGGTTGTGGGTGGCAACAGAACATGTCAGAGTTGAAGTGCGCGTTTTGGTGATGGTCCCCCGGCTGCCAGTTTACCTGACCAGCTTGCAGCCGATCTGCTGCCGTAACTCCTGCCGTTCGCTCACCGACGTCCGGGGCAGGATGTTCTTCTCCTCCAGCTCCCGCTTGCTGGGCCGGTTGCCCAGCTTAATAGCCAGCGTGTCCCGGCGCCGTATCTTGCTGGCCAAAGAACCTGCAGTTCAAAGTACCGGTGTCAGGCATCACAAGCAGAATGCTGCCAAGCTGGCAGGACTGCTCCACCCAGCAACCACAACATTCACGACCATACTTTCAGAAAATACGTACTCGAGACGTACTCCTCATCTTCATCCTCATCCTCCTCGCCCTCGCTGCGGTACAGCGTGGACCTGTCTGAATCGGAGTCACTGGCCTGGCTCTCTACACTGCCTCTGGGTATAGTCTCAGGGGCGCCTTCTGCAATGCGGGCCTGGGGCTTTGTGTCACCCCCTGCTGTTCTGCAGAGATAATCATGGGACCCATCAGGCTGCAGATTCCAGAAGGTTGTGGGTTCAAAGTCCCTACCAGACTTATGGTGTGTCCTTTGGAATATGCACTCCCAAAATAAGGCATGTGGATGGCATATATGGGAGGGGTGGCAACAAGGCAACAACTCAGCCTCTGCAGGGGGTCCTGCAGTCTGCACGTCAACATTCTTATCCATATTGTCAGCTGTCATACCCATAATTCAATTAAATTTATTTTTATATAGCGCCTTTTACAACACGTGCTTCAAAGTGCTTTACAGAAGAGAGAGGTACTTAACCTGAATCACTCCTTTACATAAAAATGACAGCCCTAAAAGCACATGGCAGTTGTTGGCTTATACCTAGTTTTCAGACGCTGCCTCATGGCTCCCATGTAGGTGAAATTCTCCAATTTTATCACCATAATTACACGAATGTCCAGAACAGTCACCAAAGCGGGCTTTTCTAGTCTTAAAAACAGCTGTACAGTACATGCATTTCACTCACAAGAGAACACAGCCTTTGTCCACTATCAAAGGATACACTAATAAACACTACAAATGTTCAATAAATAAAACTGCCATTAACAAATAAAACACGTATGCGCAAAAAAAAAAAAAAAAAAATTATATTCAAATCTGTTTTACCCAAAACGTAACTGCAAACGTTCCCCACCCCCCCACAAAGATCCACTGTCAGGGAGACAATGGGAGATCTTAATATAATTGATATTCTTTGGTTCTAGCATAAAACAAAAAAGAAAAAATATAATCAGATAGTAGAATTTTAATCAAATACCCTACAGTTTTTTTTCCCTTTTATTCAGCTGCATACTTGAGAAAAGGTTCAGCTCATGCTACAACAGCAGACTCCATAGAAGTTACAGACGTACCCAGTACTTCACATGCCTCTACACTTACACTCACTGCAGCTACCCAGAAATGTGCATCAGTTAGCCTATGGGCAGCAGTGCTTTCACCACAACAGGTAACCACAGGCTGCATTTAACTGTTCTCGTTCAACATCTGAAAAGTTGCCTGTTGTGTTTTGGTCACATAAAACTCCCAACCAATGTCTGCTACGGGTGCTTGAGTGGGCCTGGTAAAAGAGGTCTACAAGTAATTTCCATTGACTAACTGTGCTAGGCACTCCACTGGGGAAAAATGCTTGGATAAAATGAACATTAAAAAAAAAAAACATCCCAACGAACTGTTGACTTGGCACTGTTCCGCTGGTGGAAAAACACTAGGTCTAACCAACAAATACACAAACCACCCCCCCAGTCTCACTAGGACTTTCACATCTTTAAAAGCAATGCCACACAGCCGTCCACCAGTTGAGTTCAGTCAGCATGCTTCCGCAGGCCAGAGGCACGGGCACTTACGGCTGCAAACTGATGTCTACGCTGGAACTGTCGCCATCTTCGGCAGGTCCCAGGGGCTCCTCTGGGCAGTCTGAGAACGTCTCACTAGGTAATTCTGCCAAAGATGTATCCTCCTCTGTGCTCTCACCTCCCACCCCAGCCTGCTTTTGATCAGCCTCCCGGTGCTGTTCCCCTGAGGTGTCAGCCCCGTCCTTGGCTGGGGTGACGTCTGCAGGTGGGTGCGGTTCGTGGACAGGCCCCGCCTCTCCAACCTCTGATGCATCTGTGGGAGGAACCCTGGCCCCTGCAGAAGTCTTGGAAGGGACTGGGGATTTGGAGTCCTCCAGCCGCTTCCCATGTTTTTTCCTTGGGGATGTGGTATCCGTTCCCGGGTCCTTTGGATTCTTCTGTTGGCCCACTGAGGGGGACAATGTCTGTGTCACCTGGGAGGCATTTTTGGAGCCCCCTGGTGATTTTTTCACATGGGCGGGTTTAGCTGGCAGAGAAGAACATTTTTGTTAAAATCCCTACGGTGGTCTCTGGAGTCAGCTGTCAAAGGTTTATAATGGTACAAAAGCTTTAAAGACAAAAGATATAAAACTGAAGAGTTCACTGATACACTGTACACGTTTAACTTCAATCGTGTTCCACGCTTTATAAACGCCGCCTGTCTGGTACAATTCAGCTAAAGAGAAACATGCACAATCGGAACAAAATCCACTGGGATGTTCAGAACAGAATGAAGTTAAAATACGCGAGATAAACAGAGAGAGAACATACCACATGAAAGGCCGGGGAAACGCACACACCCATGCAGTCATTGGGCAACCGCAAGACAAGAAAGTGTGCACCACGTCAGTCAAACTGCATGTCAGTGTAGGGCACACATGCACCTGCATGCAGCGAGCGGCTGCCCAGGCATGCAAACATAATGCGCACATGCCTTAGCGGACTGAAGAGCAAGACGATGACCTGGCAGCACAAACCATGGCCCAGCAGACTCAAAGCAGACACTGAGCGTTCTGGAGAAATGGGGAAGTGGCCAGCCAAACACAGCCAGTACACAGGAAATGTGTTTCTTCACTTCTCTCTTTAGAAAGGCGGATCCAGCATCTCTAAGCCACCTTGGCTGTACAGACATGCGTCACTACGACACGTCAGCTGCACTAACAGTGACCTCCCTTCCCTCACCGCACTTGTTACAAAACTTTGCTAGATACTTGGTTGGGCCAGCCGAATCAGCGCACACCACCTTCAGATATCATGCTTTCCTGTGACAAAACAGTAATCACTCAACAAGCGGGTCAACGGTACCGCTGATGGGGACAGGTGAGCATAAAGGAACATGTGAGGTCTGTTCATGCAGGGAAAGGGGTCACAACCTATACTCACCACCGCCACGGGTATTATTGTTGTTCCGAGTGTTGGGTTTGGAGGACACTGCAGAAGCCTGCTTGCCCCCCCCCTTGGGCACCTTTTTGCCCCCAGTGGCCGCCTCCTTCCTGGCTGCACCACCTGCTGCCCCACCTGGCGGTTTGGGGGCTGCCGCCTGGGCCTTTTTAATGGGCCTCTCCCGAGGTTGTGACCTGTTCCCCTGCGTGCCGGGTCTGCTCTCTTTCCTCTCTAAGTGAGCACAGGGTGGGGCGGAGGAGGGACGGAATGGACACGTCAGCCTCCGACATCAGCGAACAAAAAGACAAGTATCTCCAAAGTCATAGAAACCGGGACAGTGGGCCGACTGTCACAGAACTGGGTTTGGGGACGGCGGTACAAAATTTCACAACCTGGTGCACACAGTGGGAGAGTCTCACTGGACACACAGGGACACACACACACACCAGCAACAGCCAGCCAGCCCTGGGAGCTGGTGGGGGAAAAAATGGATGAACCATTTAATCACTGAGCATGAGATTAAATTTACCTCATTACTCTACAGAGGAGAAAAAAAAGCCATTATAATCATAACAGGTTCAGAAAGTGACAGGATGAAGGGCAGAGGGCAGTGACTGACGGAGAGTGACTGAAGAGTTTTCACGGAGCTGGCACCCTTGCTTCACTGTGATTGGCTTGCGTCAGACAGCCCTATGCTTAAAGACCACAAACTCCAACCGCAGATAGATGTCCTCCTATAACAGAAAGAGAAGCCCAACCTTCTTGTCTTCACCCCCCATGCCTCCCTCCCCCATCCAGAATGAGTGCATTTACTGACTTTTCCATTTTCCTCCTGTGCCAGACTGGTGGAAGGCAGAACAGACACGGGCGGTCGTCTTGGACCAGGTGTCGCCAACACTTTCCTGACCAGTTTGCCTGCCAGTGAGCAGAGACATTAAAATAGCCCATAATACTGTGTTATTCATTCAGCTGTGCAATTACTTTCCCCAGCATGCTGTGCAACCACTTTTCCATCTCACATACACTGAGCCTTATTGTCAGTTATGGTGCCAACTATTTTATGTGTAAACCATGTTTGCTGGTTTCCACAAGCCCCATGTCACCTGGTTTATGAGCTCTACAATTCTACACACTGAAGGCACATTCTCATCACTTCTGTTCTTCTGTCCACTGTAACAGGAGATCTGCTAACTCACTTCTCATTAGAAATAAGATGCTATAGTATGAGCCTTTGTATGTAACTCGTGATAACTGGCTAGAATGATAAGTAAATGATTACTGGGTAAAATTCAGGGTTTGCAAGGGGGTCCTCACCTAATCAGAATCACCCAATGTTGGACAATTACAGTTTTCATATTTTTGTTGTAGTTTTATTGTAACCTCCAAATGCGCAGGGGTCATGTGATAGATGCTTGCCAGATTAATCTATGGATATAATTAAGTATGAGTTTGTATCGCGGTTCTTGTGATAACTCCCTAAAATGTATCAAACGGTTCAAACCCGTGTCCATAAATTGTCAGTGTCGCCTACCACTACTTTCAATATTTTTTTTTCTTTCCCCAGAGCTTTAACCCAATATAAAAAATGCTCATGTGTATTCTGGATGCCAGTCCCAGTTCTGTTCCTGAAATTACTGAGCTTCAGGTTACAAAGTTCAGAGTCTCCCTACTGCCCCAATCATCAGGCAGCTCGCTGACCTCTAGGGCAAAAATGCATCTGCACTCCTGCACTTTGTCTCAGACAGAAGATCTGAATGCACGGATTCCAGAAGGGCGCCTCACTGAAAGTGGCACGATCTGCAGTGAACAGCACCAGAGCATGATGCACAAATCCAACACAGCCACGTCTACGGAAACACAACCAGCACGAGGAGCAGAGAGACCGTACAGAAAAGAGACGCCTTTTGCAAGGTTGCAACGAGATCGTAACAAATATCAAATGCTACAGTTCGTCTTGTCGACATAATGCACATTACATTCTGTTGATCTGAAATTCTGCAATGAAAAATGGAAGAACATGCAAAACATCTTTCAAGTTACTGTACAGAAAAGCAGTGGGTGAAACATGTAATTGTGAGCTGATCAGTTTTTACACTTTTATGAGTTTCAGAGCAATCATGCACCTTTATACATGCATACAACATAACTGTGGCTCCACAGTTGCCTACCTTACTTAGAAAAGTCATCACTTTTTAAAATAAACCAAACAAAAAGGTGTCAATTTCTCATAGTATGCACCACCCCTGCTCTAGCTTGTTGAACTTTACACCAGAAAAGGATGTTCAGTTTCAGTAAGAGCTTGAGGGGAACAGAAACAACTGTCAAAAAACAGATTAGATTTCAGACAAACCATTGATAGACAGATGCTCACACAAGGCCACTTCAGAAATGGTTTTTACACCACATTGAGTGAGGGAGCTTTAGGGCCACATGGCAAAGCTGTACCGTGATTTTACTTTTAGGAGCGAATCTGCATTTGTTGACCACACAGTCGCTACCTGCTTTTTCATCCACGTCCCCTGAAGATGACAGGAGCTCGCCTTCTGAGTTGGACGCTTCGATCTCCACGCGTACCTCCTCACCGGCCACAGGCTCCACGCTCACGGGTGCTGTGTGCCCGTTTGAAGTCTCGCTGTTCACCTGCTCTTCTAAATCGAGACAGAAAAGCACTTCAACACCTATGAAAGGAAGTGCAAAATGGCTGTCCATTATACAAACCATCTGAGGAAAAATAAAAAAAAATAAGGGGATAAACAATGAGTAGCACCAACTGCCTTACGTCTTGTCAACATCTTGGCACATAACTCCACAAAATCACAAGGTTAAGAACGTTGACTCTCAGAAAACAAGATACCACACTACATCCTTGAAGTCAAGATGGATTCTACAATAATCACTGATATCAGCATCACTAATGATGAGGCTGATTTCAGACCATTAAGCATTCCAGTTTAGGCCGCCTAGATCTTTGCTGGACAACAAGAGCCTTGTGTTTGAAGGTATCATATGGTGGACACGAATTTCCTGTCCATGTGGACAAAGGCAGCTACTACATCCCCAAGGCAGACACTTCTATTTCCATAAGAAATTTGATCAACCACAAACAACCTAGAGTGAACCACAAACACTACACAGAAATACTGAGATGTGTGTATTCTGAGGTATTAATCCCCACCCTCTGCAAATTTTCTTGAGTTCTTGTCCTGGGTCACCATTCCAATGCCACCCCTGAGGAAAACTTGTATGTAATGGCAGGGACAGTGAGGAATTTAGGAATCCACACGTTCATTAGAAGATGCCAGAAGCAAGTGGGGGGAGGGCTATCCACAGACACATTCTAATTATATTTGCATGTAAACAGTTCAAGGTATTGACCAAACACTTCTACATTTTAAAATGTTAAATCCAGACCTAAGGCACTCTTTAAATCAGAACTTGTAACATGTAAGAATCTCTTCGGCTGTCTGTTGCCAAGCAACAACAATGTGGTAATGTTACTAGAAGATTACTAAAAATACAGCAAGAACAGAGTGCTTTGGTGTGTGCGTGCGAGTTCTTGCGTGCGTATTGAGGGAGAGTTCCCTTCTGGGGCCTCAGCTGCCCCCTCCTTTTTCTCAGTGCTCTGCTGAAAGCACAGTGTTGACCCAAAGAGCAAAGAGCTCTTTGAAAGCAGCTGTATTCTCCATCTGAGCAGCAGTCTTCTGATGCACTGCTAGTCTGGGATTAAGGTTTAAAAAATAAAAAAAAAAAGGGGGGGGGGTAAGGGGAATTTGCCTGGATGACTGCAGTTCCATTCACTGCTGTGTGCTGTGGACAGCTCACCAGTCAGCACCATGTGTGCGTTTCCTATCTAGCTACGCTCACCCATTTCATGTCATGATTCCTGAACTTACTGGGCTTTGCTCACCTTGGTCGGGAATCAGCACACCCCTGCGGATCAGCTCCTCCCGGCTCTGCCTAGTGGAGATTTTTCTTTCCAGCACTGGGAAAAAAGGTCAAAGGTTCATCAGAAATGTGGTAACAGCAACAGCTCTTTAAGTTCCATGCTGGAGCTCAGCTAATAGGGTATGGAAGCATGCAACCCTGACTATAGGAATTAACATTGGAAATAACGTATCTGAAGCACATAGACTTGTAACTGTATACTGAACCTGTACTGTTACACAAAGCCTGCAGAGGCTTCACGCGAATGTTCATTTATAGTAATGCCTACTCAAAGTGCACACTTTGCTTACTGAAACATGTCGTGACGCTTGCGGCCTGGCCTGTCTACAGAGCTGCTATTGCAATGGCAGACTGTGAAAAGAGCTGCCTTCTTTCAGTGGTCTCTCCCAGGCACTCCTCCATGAAGCGCTACAAGGAAGAAAAGCTCCAGTTTGGAAGGACAACATGAAGAACTCCTCCTACTTCTGACCCACCTGGAGGTTTAGCAAGTCCATTTGCCCCGATTAAACAATGGCAACGAGAAGATCCATGAGCCTGCTGAAGCTTTATCTCCTACTGAAATATCACAGGCACAGGACGGTGGGGAAGCGTGTGCACACACACTCTTTAAGCATGTTGGTGACACAGACCGATCGCTCAAACAAGATCACAGTACATCTGACCCAGGTGATCCTGTTAACAACATGGCACATTACAGCAGCTGCTAACATGCCAACCCCAAGAACGGGCCACATACTTTTCATTCCAGATGGAGGGACAGATAAAAGTGGAAGATATAAATTCCCGTCCTGTGAGCTGGCAGTGACTCGCGCGCTGCTGTGCAGGGCAGGCGTCCAAACTCAACCCAGCTCGCAGCTAATTCCACAATGAAGTCTGCGAGGCAAAACAGTCATTTTGTGCATTACTGAGTCATGGCTGCGCACAACCAACATACATACTATATTTTTCCATAAAATATGTTAATTGGTTGAAATGCTTTCATTTTTGTTGCACTGCATCATCCTCCGTGTCAAATGTTAAGGACTCAAACCCTTCGTTTTGGTGATTTATAAATATGGTATGTATTTGCAGAGGGAGCGCTCCCACTCTAAACAAACCAGGTACAGCTCTGGGCCTGCTTGCTGAACCTCAGATACACCTCCTGACTTCTGGAATCAGGGCTCCAGTACGAGTCAGGCACGGGTCTGCATAAAGACTTCTTTGTCTAAAAGCATCATAGTGGCAGAGCCACAGAACCCTCACACAGAGCCAAGCCAAAGCAGTCTTAGATAAAGGTTTGTATTTGAAACACAGGCCCAGTTCGAGTGCATAATTTTTATTCATTTATCCCACTTACTGTTATAAACTCCCCTGCTTACAAACATGTCAGATAGTGCCTTGATTAGGAGTATTTTTTTTTTTTTACCCACTTGTACAGCTATGTGCTTAACAGGACAAACTGAAGTGCTTCCCGTGAGACACCGCCGCCTGAATCAACACGCCACCTACTATCAGAATGAAACATCACTTCCTCACATCAGACCGAGAGCTGAAGGAGTTGGACCAGGCCAACTGACATAATAAGAGCTAACTGTCCAGGTCAAAGCCAAACTTCAGACAAGATCCAAACTCAACCCTAAACCTCCCTCTGACCACACATCCATTTGAGAGAAAACCCACCAGAGGAAAGAGCCGGAAATGAAGCAAGAACAAGATTCATTAGGAAATGAGAAAATGAGAACAAAAGCCCAGGGCAAAGCGTTCGTGCTCTTTCAGGGGTCAAAAGCAGGACATAGCTCAGCCAATCGCCTTCATGCCATCTTTGGATTGGTCAAGACTAAGCAGTGCTTATTAGTCTCCCTTTATAACCGCTCTGGCTATGGATTCCCAGAAAACTCAATGTAATGCCACCTCAGCCTCCCAATCTTTGACCTCTGGGTACTCAGAGAACATGGCGATGGCAGGCATTAGATGATGACCATGGAATTACATTTTAAATTAAATTAGGGCCGCTGATAAGTACAGCCATGGCTGTAGCCGGTGAGACTCCACAAAATCAGGGTAATCTGAGTGACATAGTGACATCCAGGGATCCATATTAAAACTCCTAATAAAACGAGGCAGTGAAATCATGACAAACCAATTCAATATCTCACAAGAGCTTCAGCTCTCAGTTCCCCACTACTCTCACTTCATCTCAACAAATATCCCTGTCACTCATACATGCAGACATAACTAGATCTCACACCCCCCCCTCCCCCCGACAGACACACAGACAGACACACAGACAGACACACAGACAGACACACAGACAGACACACAGACAGACACACAGACAGACAGACACACCTTTGGAGAGGTCCTGAAACTTCTCGCTGGTCTTTTTCTTACGCCATTTCCAGGGCTTGAAGATCTTGCCAAGTGAGGAGAGCTTGCCCTTCTGCTTCAGAGGAGCCTGTGTGTCTGTCCCTGTGCCCGTACCCGCAACAACCGAGTCCGAGTTCGCCAGGGAAGCCTTCTCCAGTCCATCAACTGCATTGCAAGAACACCAAGACAGATGCGTCAACACACAGGAATAACAAATGGATCCAAGCCAACAGGTCATCATTCAAATTTAATCATTTGGGTTTCCATGTATTTTTAAGTGATAAATAACCAAAACCTTGTTATTTCCTTATTGAAGGAGTGTTTTCAAGGGTACAAAATTAATGGTGGGTGGGATTATAGATAGACAGTCAAGGTTTTGTCCAGTTGAATGGGATCTAGTGAAGTGACCAATAAGAAAACTGAATTGCGAATGATTGACAGTATGTGACAGCCAAAATAAAAGCTCCACGGCCTCATTCCTTCAAATCACTACAGCCTACACCACAATTTCTTTTAACTGCTGCAGATCTGCCAGTAAACTCCATTGAAATTCATACCCCCATTTGCTTCCATTTACTTCTGTATGTGTGTGTGTGTGTGTGTGTGTGTGTCACAAAGATTTTTTTAAAGTACTTTAAATGAGAATGACGAATGGTCTCCCAAGTTAATTTATTTAGCAAAAGATCTATTAAACATAAGCCAACCTGCTGACGTAGCATTCAAGTGCTCGGTGCACATTTAACAGAAAGGGTTGTGCAACAGCTTCCACTTTGCTGGGCAAGCCTTAAGATACACGCGAGACCATCAAACCAGTACGTAAAGACCCTGGACAGTATTGAGTTCCGGTACACAGACAGCAGCAGGGCAGGGGTACTGCCCTAACACCCAGTGCCTCTCCCCCCACGTCCCGCCCCCACCGCAGCACAACCCGTCTTAACCGTTGTCCTACTTGGGTAAGAAGTTGGAGGAAACAGAGGTGTAGACACATGACTCTGCGTCACAGCTATGGCTCTGACCAAGCCTGTCCGCCCTGCCACAAACTAGGCTGCTGCAGGCTTTCCCAAGCCTCACTCCTGCTCTGAATCAGACTCCACAGACACTCTAACCTTCCTGCTCAGGCCTTGGAACCATAAAACTTCCCATCATTCACTTGGCAACCTTTTCCTCCAGATAAACAAAGGACTCGCGATTACTGACGCAAGATTGTCACAAAGTCAGGAACAAGTTAATTTCCTTTAGAACATTTTTTTAACACAAACTAATTCACACCATCCTGTCATGTAACGCAATCTGACGGTCATCATGTAACAGGTGCACTGTTTCTATACACACTCACTTGCCCAAAAACCCATGTACAGCAGTTAAATGAGGTAAAGTCATTGTTTGGACCCTGCTGCACGACTGGAAGAGTCAAGTTTTGACATAAAACTAAGTGAAACGGGATTAGCTAAGCACCATTACAGAACACGACGCACTGACAAACACAAACCCGCATGCATGGCCAGATCACTTAGGCTAATCTAATAACTGCACTTCCTCCTGAAGAAAAAAGGGGAACTGCTGTACTGTCACGTTCGCTTATCCTCACCTCCATGACAGGACAGGCTGCTTTAAGATCAGTATTCCCTCTGTGTTTGTGTGCTGGCACAGTGCTGCACTGCTCATGTAAATCAAAACAGCCTTTTACTTGATCAAATCTGTTCTCATTTCCCATCAGCCCCTGTCCCTGATTGAAATTAAGAGATTACAGTATAGTCTCAGATGCCAAAAAGCCCCAAAACTCAGGCCCCCGCAGCTGTACAAATATGATGGGGAACTGCAAGGAGAAAGCGTGACAAATTTCACTGACCAACTCTTCTAGGTTTAACTTCTAACTTAAAATGGAAATGTCTGGCATCACGAAAGCTGGATACGCCGCTACACCAGCGATATCTGGGAAGCAGGGTGGTGGATGTGAACCTCCCGTCAGCGTCAGACACGAAGACACGATAAACAACGTTAAAGAAGCAAACGTGGAAGCGGCAGAAATAGATCGAACAACGGGCAGGGTCAGTATGCAGCATCATGAAGCTGAATACAGTTACCGAGACATCAGAATCAAAGCAGCTATCAAAAGGCTGTTTTACAGCCTCAGCAAACCATGTGCAAGCCAGGGACAGCTGGACTACATGCTGGACTCAGTGTTACTGATGGAACACGGTCAGGCACGGGCTTTGTTAGCAGCAATGAGCAACAGCAGAGGCTCCCTGAAATCTTTTACAAAGAAATCGCACACCATGAGACACCGCCATCCCAATAAGATAAGGGCAAAGCGGAGTTAGCCACCTCCTCACAGGTTACTCATCCCGCCTCCCCAACGCTGTAACCTACAAACTTTAACCATCAACAGCAGAGGTGAGGCCGGGGAGGAAATCATCATGTAAGCACGGACACCAGAGGATCATGGGAACTTGCCTCGCATCAGTTATCAGTACTCTGGGATCTGGCCTGCCCCCGTTGATCTTCGCATTTTTCTCGCAAAATGGTTCTTCATCTCAAGTCAGGTAAGGTTTACAACAAAAATTATTGTGATGGTTATAATTAAGGATAATGTTCAGGCTGCTGAAATGCTAACAATGACACACATGCAAATGGCAGGGAGAACATCATTAAAGGGTGAAAGACAGGTTGAATCATAATGACTTTCATAAACTGACCTTTCAGAATGACCCACTTTCCAAGCACTACTTCACAAAAAAAAAATCACAAAATATAGGCAAGCTTGTATTCCAGGACTTTAAGAGTAAACCGTATAGAATATCCACGCTCTGCATTTTTGCACTGGAGGCACATTAGCAAACATCACATCTGTTCATGCATGCATGTCAAACCTGACCCCTCTCTCTGCATCATAAAAATGCTAGAGGAATACCATAAATTCCACTGTAAAAACCACTGGAGGTGTGAAATACTCCCCTTTTGGAAAAAGTATTTTAAAAATTGATTTAAATGTTTAATTTTCCTCTACTATCAATATAATCCAAATAAAATGAGCTGTTACTCAGATCTCATCCAATATATATTTAGTGTGATTCTTTATGATCATGTAGTCACTGCATCTTGTATCCTGCCACGTGTGTGCTGACTCATTTAGACAAAAGGACATATTTAGTGTATTTTATTTAGTTAAAAATTATTGCGTTATTTTACATAAGAATGTGGCAATGCTAAGCACCCTACACCAGGGGTCTGCCACCTTCATTATCAAAACAGCCATTTTTGGCTCCTCTCCCATTACAGGAGCCATGGTCCTGCAGAGGGGTGGAAGAGCCGCATGTGGCTCCAGAGGCACGGGTTGCCGACCCCTGCCCTAATGTCCACAATTTGCTCTTTCTTTCTAGCTTTCTTTAATTGCTTGTAAGCATAGGTTTCCAGTCGAAACATTTACGTTTTTTGTTTGAGTCCACCGTCTCAAACAATCATGCAGACGGCAACGTTAGAAGAATCAAAGAGGATCTCAAATGTTCAACAGTCACAACATTAAACAGCTGAACACATTTGTTCAGGTAAATGGTTTTCCCCCCCTTTGTAGTTTTATTACATTTTGGACTTGGATGGATTAAACGCACCAGAAACGCCTTTTCCATTAGTGCGTATATATACACACATTCAGTGTCTTCACGAAGTTCAAAAACATGTAGACAATGGCATTCACCTTGAATTAGGAAATATTCACCAGGCAAAAGGTACTTAAACAAATGACTCTCTCTTTTGTTTATTGTTAAAAATGATAATATCAGATGACCAAGACTAAAAGAAAATTTCTTCTTTAATCATCTGTAAACAGGTGTGTAAAGAAATGCTAAATAAAGTAGTCCTGGAATGTACAGAATAAAGTATGTATGCAGCAGCCTGCACCTCCATGTCACAACATTATTGCTCATTGTGTAAAAGTGTATTCACGTGACATCATCATCCTTATATGACAGTAAACCTTTCATAAAGTTCTTAAAATCAAGTTAAAAATACAAGAAAGTAAGCATGTCACTTAATTTCACCAGGGTCAGAAGTACTGCTCCGTTAGCGTGGGTCTCTATCCACTGGCTGAAACCCTCTATATGCATGGTAACTAGCAGGCGTTATGGCCAGCACCAAGTGGGGAAAAAGCACAATGGTTCATATTTCGGGTACCAGGACCAAGAACTTTTGCAGCAATGCAATCTCAAAGTGTGGATTATTCCATTATACAAGCAGTTTAAAACTTGTGTTTTTTAGTTATTGAGGGTTTTATCACCAAAACTATTACCCATTTGAAAGGCTGGACATCTAACCATAGGAGTTCAAATTAAGTACCTTACTCAAAGATACAACAACTACCCCTCTTCAAAGAATGGAATCCTGTCCTCTAGGTTAGCAGCACGTATCGTTTAGCTCTGCAACACCTGCCAGATCTCAAAACACGTATGACTAACCTCCATCAATCTGACTCTGAATGACCTCTAATAACTTGCATCCCACTGCCAAAAAAGGATCTTACTGAATACAGACTATGGCTCACGAACACCACCAGTGCACGTCAAACTGACTGTGTTTGAACATAACCTCATCGCTATCACCAGCGTAACTAATAAAATGCTACAATAAAAACAGTCACAGAGTTTGATCACGTAAGTGCAAGGATCAAATTTCCATCTGTTTACTTTTCCTCCAACGCTGAAAACAAACCGAGATGCCTTACTCACAACACCTAATATTACATTTCCTGTGTATGCAGCAGTCTGCCGTCAGCAGCTGATGATTACTCAGTAACATGCTTAACCCATCTGAAACGGATAAAAATAAGTGGTCTGAAAACAAATCCCTCCAACATGATCCCTATTTACACCACAATTATGTTCTAAATTTTTTTTTTTATGAAAAAAAACCTAAATTACATACATCAGAGCCACAGCCGCATTTCAGAGATATTTTCCCCTGGTTGACACTGCACGTCACCAGCTGACGTTCTTCAGATACACGATTCTGTGACGTGATGTTTCTTAACAATCAGCCATTAACACAAACCTAAAAATGGCTTTTCACATTACGTCATTCTGATCATGATCATGCACACAATTATAATCACATTTCACAAAAAAAAATAAATAAAATAAAAAACTTTCCAAAATCTACCATACACATTGTAAAAATGGATAAATCAAGATGATTTCTATCTGTCAGTCTTCCTACGTCTACATTAGCAATACAATTTAAATGCCTCAACAAACATAAAAAAAAAAAACTAGATGGAAAAACCAAACCAAAGATGAAAAGTAATCTTTGCCTAAACAAAAACAATGAGGTATTGGAAAAAATTTCATTCCTAAATTTTTAACCACAATTAGCTCTAAAAGCCAATACCCAAGATAAAACTAACTGGTTCCAAATCAGTTGCAACTGAAATCCCTGTAATACGCAAAACATTTTCAATGAGCGGAGCGAAGGAAATACACAGGGACCCAAATGCAACATCCTCTGACAAATGGACTACTAGACGAAGCTTTGGCGTTGGTATCAGGGCGCCAGGGGTCTATTACTCTGAACTTTGGTGTGGATATCAGAATATTTGAATTTAGCCAAAACGTTTGTTTCACAAACTTCCCTGAAATGTGGAAAATGAGGCACATATTCCACATGGCTCTACAGACAAGAATCAGCCTTAGGGCTTACTGAAGAAGTATTTAGATAATGCACCTCAGGATAAAAATAAAATAGTGTCTTCCAGTCAGGTGCTCTGCAGGATTTCAAGTTACTAAATTAATCTCTTAAAAGGTATAAACAGTGCTGAATATGGTCAGCGGTAGGTTCAATGCCAAATATTTCACAGATAAGCCAGAGGAAATCCAGGAAGTTATGGAAAACATGTACTATTCCTGGACAAACCATTCTGAATGGCGACAGTGAAAAAGGGTCTGTTAAATAGTTGAAATTCCCTCCATGATAAATGCTGGAATGGATTGCGTTCGTACACGACATGACAGAATCCACAGCACTGCAGCTGGAAGCAGCCTGCAGAGCTGAAGTACCAGGTGCCACAGCAACCGATGTTCTAACGGCACGCCCCCCTCTGAGGTCATCAGTACCACTCGTGCCATTGAGCAGAGGATACGTGCTAGAAACCGGACAGCGTGAGACGTCTGCAGAGCGTGGGTGGGGGGACAAAAGGAGGCTGAGGTTCATGCAATGGAGAACATGGGGCAAAAGAAGGATGAAATCTCTTAAAAAAATAAATAAATAAATAAAATAAAAAACAGTATAAAACTAATATTAAAATAAACTGGAATACAAAATTGTTTTAGTGCTCAGTTACATACTGACTGGAAATGTTATCACACTGGGTACACAGAAACATCAAAGTCATTCCTAATAAAATCATCTGATATCAGAATTATTAGAAGCGTTTACACAATGACTGCCCATTCCACTGACTTCCCAAAACCAACAAACACATGCCATTCAAGCAGCACTTCAATGTATTAGCAGACTTAAATCCACCAAGCTGTAAACAAAAAGACAATACTAGCTAGTTTCACTTCAGCTCACACTGACAGTGTATTGGACTTTCAGTTGGGCAGTCCAGTGCACTGTCCGCTAGTAACACCACCTGTTGGTCTAGTGCCTCGACACTTAACATTCAGTTACTGAGACGAGAAAACATACTAATAAGCACAATAATCAAGTGAGGCATCGCATCAACCAGTGCAGAAAGCAAAACCCGGTGAATCCTTCCACAGCCCCACCGTCGGGGGTTTCCAAGTCACAATCCAAAGTGTGACTCAACACTGAGGGTGGAAAAGAATACACGCTGCATCCCCAGCAGTCTCAAGCCAGAGCAGGCGACAGAGCAACAGAATTCCCAAACCTGCAAAGCATCAGGAGTTGCTCTACCGTGGCAGCAAGCGCTCAGTGAGAAAAGCGGTGAAGGCTGCTGTGCCGATGCAGACCGCGGCGGGGGGCACACTGCCCAAGCGGGCACTTTCAAAACACTCACAGTTCTGCTTTTGTTCAAATACAATAGGGAGAACAATCCATGGGCCACTTCTACTTATGCTGGGAAAGGATGTGAAAAATCACCCGAAACTGAGAAGTCAGTCTTTCAAAATGCTCCACTTATCTTTTGACACTCAACCACCACAAGATGCCAGAGACCAAGCAAGGATTCCAAGAGGGCACTTTCAATTCTCCAAAGAGATGGACAAATGAAATCTGATATTTTAATTAGCCAGCTGGAACCAGACATTAACGTACATAAGAACAGGAGTTAAAAACTGGGGCTAATTTGCGTACCATGTTGTTCAATAGTTCATGGATTCTATTGCCCCTCTAAAAGACATCAATTAGGCTATATCACAAATAATTGAGAATTACTTAAGCATCTTATCACAGGGCACACAGATGTACACCAAAAAATAAGGTTCTGCTGCAGGAAGCAATGCTACACCATGACAATGAAAGCATTGACATCCATCAATATGAAGCGGATGGATCTGCTGAAAAATGTTAGCAGTTGTGTCCAGGTTTTTCATGTTACACTCATCTTCTGACATCTGTTTCACAATCAACAGCTGAGGCAAATGCTTCCTTCTGAAACAAACGTTAAGAACAACAGGCACAGATGTCTTATGCAGACAAACTCTTTTCTGCCAACTTTTCTCCCAGTCTTGTTTACCAGCGTGAAAGTGGACACGTGAAGAAAGACCAAGAAAAGCAGACCCTGAAGTCCATCTTCCCAGCTTCATGGACACACAGTAAGAACATGAATGGGGAGGCAAGACATTCATAAAAAAAGATAGGATAACCGAACAAGTCGCAGTAAGAAGAAAGAAACCAAAACAGACCGATACAAAAAGCATTCAGATTTGCCTAGCTGCACATTTGGCATAGAAGTCTATCACACAATCAATCCACCATCACTGGTACTGTGTGCGGTTAAACAGACTTTTAATCACAGTTAATTAGTGAAACTCTTTGGAATTATCTACAAAGGAAACCCAACACATAATTTTAAAATGTGTACCACAAATTAGGGCAAACGGTTTACAACACACAAAGCACTGCCACTAATTACTTAGTAAGAGCCCTGAAAACAAAAGACATGATGAGAACCGTAAGGTCCCCATCTCACACGTAAGATGCAATGGAAGAAGTTGGCACCATGAGCTCTCGTGTTAAACAGAATAGTTTGCGCAGCTGATGTGTTTCCCATTAGGTGTGCAGTCAGTTTTTCCAGAAACAGCTCACAGAACTCAGGGCAAGCCAAAACAACGAGAGGCCCATTTGTTTATCGTTTCGTGCAAACGCCCCACAAAGGCCTGTTTCAGTGGATCTCATACAGTTCCTTCCACTTCCTCATGACAAATGACAGGAACGCGGGTTCGGAGCTCAGGAGGACCAATCAGCCACAGACAGGAAACGTTTAGCCCAAGTCATGAAGGGACACTGCTCTTTTTGACTGGGCCCCGCAGCATACACTAGTGTGAACGCATGCACTGCGTGATCAAATGAGACAGAACACAACAGCCCTCCGGGAACTGCCAAAGAGCAATAGTGTTTTGTTTGCTTAGCACCTCAGAGGGTCCATCGCACCCATCCTCTACTTGGATCTCTACTCCTCCATCCATTTCAACTTACAGTAATGACTGGCCTGTCCACTACTACCAAATAATCAAGTGTAAAAGCAGTCTCTCAAAACACACTAACTGAATTATGCACACAAAACAGCCTTATCACATGGGTGACAAACTACAACATACACGGTACACACACACGTACACCAATATGTATTATACCTTCCAGAGATGCAAGAAGTTAAAAACGTACATGGCACGTAACTAATTTTAAAAACCATGCATTTTTCAGGACAGACGTTTTAATGTATTAAACAGATTACGAAGCATTGCTGCAGCCAAAGCCTGTGAGGATCAAATAACTTAAGGTTTAAGTCTGTCCTTTGAGATGTTTGTCGATGGTAAATCCTATTTAAAAGAACGGAACAGCAGGACTGTACTAGAGGCGTTGTAATCTTCCCCACGGAAATACCAGTTTCCCTCTATTTCATTCAGATGTGACTCTCTTATATTTTAAAGGTACATTCATTACTACCGATTGGGTACGATCGCTAATATGTCACTGCAAACGGAATTAAAAACACCATCTTGGGAGGAAACTCAGTATGTCCATCATCACGCGTAACCTTTCCACAATTGTTTTTTCATTTCATTTCTAACTTCTTATATATTTATAGAAACTTCCCAATTTGTTCTCTTTTAGTTGTAACCCATCTGTACACTGTCTTTAGCTACTGTAAAAACTGAATTTCTCCCAGGGGATAAATGACGTTTCTATCTATGCATACCATAATATACTTCTCAGTAAGAGATCGACCTCAACGCATCTCGTTGTTGTAGTCCACCAGTTACCCATGAACGTCAGCTACAGCTAGTCGTTTTTCATATCGACAATTACATGTGAAATTAACTGCAAGTGTGTTGCATGCGAAATACCACAATTTAACGCGTTCGTCCCAAACACAAAGCCATGGTTTTCTGAGTTTAGCAACATCACAGGCGACAGTCAACTTCATAACGCAAACGCATTGAGAAGCGAAATTGGCGAACTTCAACTTCAACTTAAATATTTAAATATTGTGTCGTTTTGCACTGCATGTTTCTCCAAATGTCGCTCGAAGCAAAAGGAACCCGCATATGTGCACAAAAGTAGAGACAGATATGATTTTATTAGGATTAACTTTTACGTTCAAAAATGTGAATGGAGAATGCGAACCGCCCAAAGCACGAAAGGAAACCACCACCTTAAGTGGAGCAGGAAAAATAGACATACAAATCTAAGTCGCAAATTTTTCGTTTACTTTACCAAACTACCGCTAACCACTAAACTGCCCGTTTCAACAAAAACCATAAAAAGAATGGCCAAGTTGTAAAAAGCAGAAAAAAGTTGAAGCACTTAATGCTCGAGAGTTAACTGTAACCCCCTCTTTTTTTAATTCTTCCAAATATATAATCTATAGCCGAAAGAAAATGGAATAAATTGAAGCCCTCTTAGGTTTAAAATAAATAGGTTCCGATACATTTCACGTTACAATATTTTCACTCGCATCTAACATGTGACTCAAACATGCGCAGCGCCCGGACAAAACTGCTCTAGGAGCGATGCAGGGAAAAAGCACTCACCGCTCGTATTTTGGGACAAGGTGGAGAGTGACGTCTGGCCCATTTCTTAACTTCACTGGCCGTTCAAAGTAACGATCGTGCGTTTCCAGATGCGCTGACGCCGTATCATCCAAAGACGCATTTCACCGCGGTCAGTCGGCGCACTTTCCCACCCTTCTGTAAAGTCGGCCGCCCCCGACGGCTGCAGCTCCGCGCCGGCCGAATGCCTCTCATTTCTTTCTGCAGATCACTCCCAGTCAAAGGTCACGGGCTCTTCCAAACCACTGCCCCTCTGATACCGTAACAGTGTTACCTTTAACCACCGGGAAACCCCTCTGGTCCTTTGTAGAATTGACATAACTTTTAATGTGGAAAAACCTATCGAATTACACCAGTTAAAAACTTATATAAAAATATGACTGACCTCAAATAACGTAAGGTTTCAATTTCAAAGCATATATACGTCAAATTATTCAGGTATATCAGTTTCATAAGTATAAAAACAGATTTATATTATTTTGTGAAATGAGTCAGACACCTAAAACGAATACATAATAATGCAAAAATGACGTCTCACTAGCACTACGTTTTCTGAGTCAGTGTAAGTGCAAAAAAAAAAAAAAAAAAAAAAAAAAAAAAAAAGAGTATTTAAGCAGTAAGAAACCAAATGTAATGAATGACAGTAACCAGGGACAGAGATACACAGGAGGAAGCTTAGACAAAGTAATTTGTACACCTGACCACTGAGGAAATGCACCACACAGCATAGCATCATAATAAAGTAACCCATATAGCTTTTGAGGCAGCACGGTGGTGTGGTGGTTAGCTTCCAGACCTGAGGTTCGATTCCTGCCTTGGGTCTGTGTGCGTGGAGTTTCCATGTTCTCCCTGTGCTTGGTGGGTTTTCTCTGGTTTCCTCCCACAGTCCAAAGACATGCGGGCTAGGTTGATTGGTGTGTCCAAATTGTCCATAGTGTGTGTGTGTGTGTGTGTGTGTGTGTGTCCTGTGGTGGGTTGGTGCCCTGCCCTGTGGTGGGTTGGTGCCCTGCCCTGCACCCTATGTGCTCTGGGATGGGCTCCAGGCTTTCCTGCGACCCTCACCAGGAATACGCGGTATAGAAGATGACTGACTGACATAGCTTGTGTTGGACACTAACCTCAGGGTCATGAACAACATGGTAAGGTGCACCTAAGCAACAGCAAATATTGTGCATTTCCAGATTAGAAGCCTAATGCCGCAGCAGGGTGGTACATGTACAAGCTACCTCTGTGTGTACAGCAGTACTGCATCTCCCCATGTACCCATAGTGTGGTGGCATCCCACAGGCAGTACAGAACACCAGCGATATGTGCCACTGCAGCCAGTGAGACATTACAGAATGCAGTGCATCTCCTTAACACTGGAGCGTAAACAGTTTCCTGTGACCCATTCCCCCAACCCAAGGAACTCAACATTAATCGGTGGGTGGGACCTTAGCAGGAAGGGCCAGGACGTTCCTTGTCCTGTTCAGACGGAAATGAATGTGCTCCAACAGCTTCATGCATTGTTCAGTAGACTTGGGGGGGGGGGCTTTCTCACCATTTAACATCAACCAACCCCCATGTAAACATGTTCCAAAACACAAAAATCACACCATCACCTTTTCTGAAAAATATCAGGGCAACAAAACAACAAATTCCACCACCAAAGGATTTAGTTGCATTTAGTTTTCTTCTGGTTTTTACACATTTTGAAATGATCTAAAATAGACTGTTTTCCCGATTTATAAAACGTGCACCATGTCCTATGTCAGTGCTTCTGCCCCTTTAAACAATTCAGTACACACTGAAACTCATCCTAGTGACTCTGCTGCGATGGCCAACTGCCTACTACACAGTCTCTCAGTGCAGTTAACCAAGTATTAATCAGAGCATTTGAAAGCTCTCAAACCAGGTTCAATATCATATAAATAAATTCCCAGTTCAAATCCGTGAGTACGGCTCAACTTCAAACATGCTATATTTACATTTATTTCAGGGAAAAACGTCCAGCAGTCACTTTTCAAACTAACCTGAAAACCTGACAGCTGACCAGCATCAGGTTCTCTAATAGCTGGGTATGTGACCACAGGAAGCGATCAAATGGCTTCCATAAGAAACACACATGTACACAGCAATCCATCACACAGGCATAGCGTACCCCACGGCAACACGGACAATATCTCATCCCATAAGGACACTTGTAGACATAACATGGCTCAATCACCAAGTCACAAAAACAAAAACACACACACACAATGTAATAAATTTGTGTCCAAATGTTTTTAATTAAAGAGTACCTTAATGACAATTAAAAGAATTTTTCTGTGGCAAACAAAAAAATTCAGCCAGATGCTCTTTTTAAGTCAGCTGTTGGTTACTCATCTATGACTGTAAAGAGGTCCCATTCCGGGAGTAATTACTCTGCAAGCAATTGTAGTTTGTTTTACTCAAAACACAATTCACACAGGTATACAAATGCATTCATGCTCTATATTTGGTTCAAAAGGTATGAGGAAAAAATAGTTTATAGGAACTTTGTCATTTTTTTTTTACAATTGAATGTGACTAAGAAAAACATGCATCCTGTCAGTGAATATTACTTAGACATTACATATTTAAAAGATGTATGTATATGTGACAGACCAATATATAAATATATACATATGGTATATCTTATCTCATTACAAAAACACATATGTACAAAGGCTTATTGTGAAATAATTTAAAGGAGGGAGTAGTTGGCACAGGAAATGATCTTTTACTATGAAGCAATAACAAGTGTGTTCAGATTAAACACTGACACCTGCTGTAACTCCAGCAGTATTGCAGACAAAAATTTCAAGAAGCAGGAACATAACGGCCACATCTTTCACATCATTTCATTACCACATGACAGGTCACCTTGGCCAACTGTTTCGGAGCAGCTCTGCACTACAGTAATTATATGACTAACTATATGCCTGAACTGTTGGACATGCATGTACAGTGTTACGCTTGTGTAAACAAATGATGTTTGCTGCAGCGGTACAATGCTTGAGGTGTAATACCCCTTACTGCCTGGTCTCTATGTTGATTGAATTTTGTTCAGCAATGCATTTTTTATTCATTTCAATGCACGCTGCCTGGAAGGCAAATCATTTTCTCCCACTCTGAAGGAAAAAGAAGGCGTCGCTGACAGTTAGCAAAGGCCAGCCTGCCAGTGCTCCCTGATAAAGACAGTGCAGCGATTCAACTAGAAGGGGCACAGCCATGATATGTCCTACCAGTACAGAAAAAGCAGAGTACTTGGCTGGAATGAGATCATGTGACCATGACGCCTTGAGGCCAACAGCCCTACCTCTGCAGCCGATCAGCAACGTTCTGATCATGTTATACTAAAACAAAGCATCTGAAAACTCTTCATATAAGGGCAGGTAAACGAATTCACCACCATGCAGGTATGATATGCCATTGATTCAGAGTAGGGCAGCAACAGATTCCACAAAGATTCATTCAAGATTCAAGAGTCATTTCCAAGAGGAGATTCAGTTCCCCAAAACAAGACAGTGCTATGCAGGAGACTATAAAAGTACTGTACACCTATAAGATGTGTGTGCGTCTATATATATATATATATATATATATATTTT
>JABJVR010031854.1:0-10099 GCA_025773905.1 Chitala chitala
ATTCCTTGTAGGACTTCGCCTATATCGGGCTGAAAATGTCTATACGAATACGAGCTTTTTAGATATTTACACAAAAAAATAATATTTTTATTTATTTATTTTTATATATATTTCTGTGCCAAAATTTGCAAGAGTTAAAAGAGGCAATACTAATGAAAATATAAGCAACTGGTATAAACAACTGCAATACCACATGGTCACCACAAGATGGCAACACGACAAAAGGAATGACAAAAATGGAGAATCAGTCTCCAGTCACCTCAGTTAAGTTGTATTTTGCATGGCTGCAAAGGGAAGCTTCATAACTTTACTGCTTTTCCTTCCGTGTCTGACCCAACGGGTAAATTTATTGCCAGTGATATGAAAAAAATATTTTCACAGAAGCTTCTGATTTTTGTGGTTTGAAAGACGTGCGAGTCAATTACCCAAATAGCTGACTTCTTATTGCGGGCATCATAATTTTTTTTTTCAGTTGTAGCCGTGCATTACCGATTAAACGACACGTACACAATTGTCTTGCTAGACACGGATGTGAGCGTGTGGAGTCTTCCGTTTTGTGTGGTTACTAATCATGTGTTCTGCAAAAGTTACCAAAATACAGAAATATTCTGGGAACAGATGAAAGTCAGATGTGATGATCTGTTGTGCAAAATCAGATAAGGTGATCTGATGCCCATAAAACTATCCTCAGACTGTAAACTGAATGCTGTCCTGATGTGAAAAAGGTGTAAACAGCCCAAACACAAACCCAAGTTGAGATGTTAAGGTGACGCACTTGTTCTGTCCTTATTACACCCAAACTCTCTGCCACAGAGGAGCTGGCCAGAACAAATCAACAGGCGAGACTCGGATGCAGAAATTACATTTTTATTGCACAACCCAAAATGAGTTTAAAAATCCCCCTATTAAAATGACACCACTTAAATTTAAATTCTAATACTTTTCAGTGTGGGCCCCCTCATACTAGTAAACTATAACACCCCAAAGTCCTGCATCACTTTTCAACCACACCTGCCATCTTTGCTTACCCCTGGAAAAATAAACACTGAAAATCCAGAGTATTAGAATCACAGGAATGCTGCTCTGATCACACCAGAATCGTCTAAGAAACTGCATACTACTGACACTTAGTGGTGACAATTATAGGACACAACTTATATTTTAACAGTATTAAACTCATTTTCATAGCTCACTGTATCTTACATACAGTATTAAGTGTACACCAGAGATGCTAATGTTCAAAAAAGGAGTATAAAGTTAATGTTGTAAAAGCACTGAATGTGTCATATGGGTTTTGTGCTTGTATGGCAGCTGAACAGGCCTGTCTTGGTGTAGGTTGTTGGGGTCCCAGTAGGTTATGCTTTTAAGAAAGAAAAAAAATCCAGTTTCCCTACAGGATCTGCACTTGCAAAAGGAGAAGGGAACAGTCAGATAGCTCTGACCCAATCAGGGTTCAGTTTCTCAATTCAGGTTCCAACTCCAGTTTCACTGCACAGAATCACCCAGTAACCGAACTCTGCATGTCCGGTTCCCAGCACAGCAGGCGATTCTTCCTGCCGCTGCCTTCGCCTGCTCCGGTTCTTCACTGTCCACAGCGGCACCTTCCCTCTCTTCCTTAGTTGACCTCAGGCTCCTTTTTCTGTTGTCTCAGAGCCGTTACTTCTCGGTGCGCTGCCTGCGATTTACTTTCAGTCATCAAGATAAGCAAGATGGCGAGGGAAGAGAGATAAAGGTCACAAAAATCTATGGTTAAAACCTCGACCTCTGACTTGGTCTCTCTATTGATCTGTCAACGTTTTTGCGAATATCATTTCATGATGGCACAAGCTATAGGCCAGCAGGCAATGGTAGTGAACAAAGTTGGAGGAGAACTTTCATAGGGGTGGACTTGGCACCCAGCCTATGGGTTTTATAAGGGGCAGAAGCACCAGAGATCTAACTGCTAACATTCGCAAGACGACAGAGCAAGGAAGGGAGTTCCTGAGAAATGTCTGATTAAGCTTTATTGACTATTGTTAAGTGTTGACTATGATGACCATAACAGATGTTTTTGTAAGAAATGTATTTGTAAGTATTTGTAAGAAATGGGAATTCCAGGTGACCTTATTTGCCTGCTGAGGACTGTGTGTGTACCAGGAAACAGTCAAAACCAAACAGACAATAACTGATTGGTTCAAATCAGGGGGAAATGCACAACATGCCAGTATACTGTAATATTATTTGTTCATCTTGTTCAAAAAACACATTGTGCAGGATGTCAGGTTTAATAAATCAGATCCTGCAATTAAAACTGCTGGGCAGAGTATTAACAGAATCTGAAATGTGGATGATGCCACTTTGACAGTTGATAGTGAAAAAGAAAAACAGAAGAAAGTGTGGAAGCAAACCAGCACCAATAATTACCTGGAAACAAGCATTTATGCTGGTAGTCATGAAAGTGAAGCAAATAAGCAAATGGATTTGAACTAGATAAGAGAGAGAAAGAGAGAGAGAGAGAGAGCGAGAGAGTTGAAGATAAAGCAAGGTGAAAAACCCACAATTGGCCACGGAAACTGACAACAGTAATAATAAATAATTTAATGAACATCAACTTGTGAAAATTAAACATGAGCTTTTGAATTGTGATTTTATTAGTTATTAGTCCGTGTTCATACTCCGGCAATGCTGATGCAGGGTAAGGAGCTACGCACGCATACATTCATAACATGCATCGCTGCTGTTTATGCTGAATTCGTAATAACTTCGCTTAGTCCCAATACATTAGTAAGAAACATTATGTCCGCTGTTAAAGCAGTTGTGGATCATTTGTGTTTATAATTTAAAAAAACATCATTCTTGTAGAACACCTTCACCTACCCGAATAGTCTGCTTCAATTAAAATTCGATTATTGGCATTAATTAGGTGTAAGTAAAGGTCTCCAAAAAGAAAACACCCTCAGCTGTGTCACCTGTACCGAGTGAAAAAAGCGGCAACGTAATGGATGACAGCCACATTCCTCAGACCTGCACACGACGGGGGGGCTGCACATGCATCCCACGTGTTACAGGTGTCGGGTGAGAGGGGGGGTGCTTGCTGACGCACTGGTACCCACGTGTTTTTATTACCCTGTCTGCAAGCTCGCCGTCCAGAAGTATAAATAATTACTTGCCAGGCCAGTGGTGTGGTGGACCAAGCAGTGGCTGTTGGTATAGTCAGTGAATTTAACACAAAATTTTCCCAATTAGGACTGTAATACTTAATGTATTTTAAACACTATATACAGCAATAATTTACTCATTTAGGAGACTCTTTTATCCAAAACAACATTTCACATACATGTTACAATGAGCTAGCGCTGGGTGTCTTGCTCAAGGACACACCTGATGATCAGGCTGGGATTCAAACCAGGAAACTTCTGCATCCCAGCCTGATGTTCTACCCATTGAGCCACCGGCCAAATTTATTTGCTTAAAAGACATAATTTTTCCATTACATTTTTTTTTTCTTTCATAAAACGTCATCTCTCAGCATTGCTATTATGGGGAGAATTCACAGATGTCAAGGGACAGACCTGTTTTTATGGTCTCGTGTCTGCGTTGTTTTTTAAATGTCAGCCGTAAGGAGAGGCAGGAAACAGGCACGGCGTTTTGAAAGGCGAGCTCCCCTTGTTTTTGTCCAGACACTCCTGGTTCCCGGCTGCAGCTGTCCTACATCGGCTTCCCCCCAGTCATCGCTGCTTCCGTTTTTGGCAGCATTACTGCTATTCAAGCAGTAGCAGCCCTACACCAAAATGTCAACGTAAGGGAGCACAATTTCATTTCACTTGGTGTGTGTGCACGTGCATAAACACCCTGTTTTGTCAGATACTGGTTTCTTCTAAATTCAGCTGAAGTACAGTGGGCGTCATCTTACAGACTTACAGGGTGGGGGCGTCTTTTTATTAACGCTGAGTCGTGTTACTGCTCGATTTACAACCAGTTTGCATTCATAGACCTTGTCAGCACCAGGGATGCAAATATTCCCACCCCTGCTCAAAAGAAAAATAAACTATTCAGGATAAACAGTTTGGTATGCAAGGTTATTATTAATAATTGTTGTGACTGTGATCTCAGCTTTAAAAAGATTTTTAGACCATCTTACTTAATCACAAAAACAGACTTAAATAAATTTCGTTGTGGATATCACTTACATAAGAGTTGTAGCCAAGCAATAGCTAGTTAATTCTTTGCAGGGTGTTTCTTGTTTGTTTAAAAAAAAAAAACCAAACATGGTGAGAGGTGGTAACAAAAAGGTGCAGCTACAAAATTTGTTACTTTAAAGCATATGTGTCAAACTCAAGGCCCGCGGGCCACAACCGGCCCGGCGTACAATTATATCCGGCCCACTAGATTATTATTTTACGTATCTTTTTTTAATGGCCCGGGGATATTAAATTCCGATAACAAACAAACTACAAATCCCATAATACAGCGCAACATCTGCCTTACAGAACGATAGGCTACCTGCGATCATTCCCGTGTCAATTACGTCTTATCAATCAAGCGTCTGATGTATACAACTTCAATTTCAAGTCAAAACTGGCCCCCAACAACGGCCAAGAGAAAAGCTGACTCTGAAAAAAGGGCCTTTTTTGTTTTGATTAGTTATATTATATATATATATATATATATAATTATTAATAATAATATTTATAATAATAATAGTAAAAGTTTAAATAACTAATAATTATAATAATTATTAGTTATTATTTTAACTTTTACATAAAAGTTTATTTATGTATATATATTTATGTATATATTTATTTTATTCTTTACCTTATCTATTCTTATTAATTTTATCTTTAATTTTATTTTTAATTTTATTTTCTATGTAATTTAATCTACCTTGAATTTTCTTGCACCATAATCCCACTTCCTTGTGAGCTGCTGCGTAACAAGAGACATTCCCCACTGTGGGATCAGTACAGTTCGATCTAATCTAATCTAAAGCACAATTTTTATTTATGTATTTTTGCAGCATGTTCATATTTTGAATTTGTATAATTTTGACAAGAGATATTTTTGTGGACAGCAAAATATTTTAAGTTATTTTAGGTTTAAATTTATTTATTTTGAAATAACATTGTATCCTGTCTGTTTCAATTCATATTTATGTTCAAAAAACGTTTAGTTTCAGTCTGTTCAATAAATGTTTATCCTGTTTGGCCTGCGACCTAAAGTGTGCTTTGAGTTTTGGCCCCCTGTGCGATTGAGTTTGACACCCCTGCTTTAAAGAAACTACATTTAAAATTAAGAGGGCAGGCAGGTTTAAAAATAGAAGGATTAGCCCACTGAGCCAAACACTCACATCTTCAGGGCTGGGAGCCAATCGGTCTCGTGTCTTTGACCCCTGGGGGTGACGTCACTGTCAGTGCAGCCGACCTGCCGCCACCCAGGGCGGTCGCTACAATACAGACCATACCTCTTAAATCATGATACAAACAACACCAAGAGAGTTTTGAATGCTGGCATTCCTAGTTAGCACAGATTAATATGAATGTGACCATGTTAAGATTAAATGTCAAGTACAAAACATGGCTATTAAACTCCCACCTAGCAACAGATAAACCGTATAATTCACTTCAGGTTATTTTTATATAGCACCTTTCACATCTGTTGACTTGAGGTGGTTTACAGGAGTGAATTTGAGCACTTTGAGGCAACTTGTTGCAAAAAGCGATGTATAAAAATAAATTGAACCGAATTGCAGTTAAAAACATTCCTAAATTACATCGCATGCTTTTAAAATATGTCTGAATTCTGAAAATATGCATCTATCAATTCATATAGAAGATGATACAGCATTCAGCTGCAAGTGATCCAAACTCAGAAGAAAAACAAATGCAGATTTTAATGCGTGTGATACAAAAAAGTACTCCATGGCTTATAAACAACTAGTGACAGACGGGTTTGAGCCAGAATGAATTCAGAACCAGTTTTCTTACACAGCACTCACAGACCATTTAATGTGCTTTGCAGATTTAAAGCCTTACCTGCAACATCCAAATGGAAGGATGGACATTAATGAGAAAAATTAATTCTGTCTGTAATTTGGAACTGGGACTCAGAAATAACAGAGAACTGTGTTAAATGTCGAAAGCCAAAGGTGGCACCTGAAAGAGAACGATGGAACTGACAAGACACAAAATTTAAAAAGAGACCCCAAAAATGACACTGTGTTTGAGATGTTGGATGGGGGGAGCGGAGTGTGAAGCCTTACAGAAGTTCTCCATTGATACATGGCCTTATTGAAGGACAATGTTGTACTGATTTATTGTAATTAAATCAGTCTGCCACTGGGTATGTACAGGAACTTACATATAAAGTACTAAGTGTTAAAAAGATGAGCCTGTTGTGACATATTATATAATCTTCTATGTTAAAGCAACCTTTGCCTGTCTGTTGTAATTGTGAGGAGTATATGCTTGCCGAATAAATAAATAAATAAATAAAACACTGATTAGAGTGAGGCATTGTAAACTTCTCTCTGAGCTGGTCTAACACCGTGACGTGACGACCTTAGTCCTGTAGAAATGCGGCGCCATTAAAGAGCGCTGACAACAGCCAGTGTGGAAATTTCAATCTGTGGCAAACTTTGTGTAACAAGCACCTGTTTGATCGTTTGAGATGGATGTGTAGGGTGGACTATTTTTACATAAGGGTCTGTTTGAAAAAGTGAAATACATTTTTTCAAGCTTCTGTGTCTTGGAAAATTAGTTTAAAATTTATTTTGAAATTTACAATTTGATATAATTTGCAAAGGGGGGCCGGGTGATTGTGAATTTTCTGATCACTGTTTCTCCTTGCCTCTGCACAGTCACTGAGTTCTTCACACAAGCTTCCAGTTAAAAGTCATAGTGCTCCAGTAACAAGCTTCTTAGCGCCTGGGGGGCTGTAGCTCTGTCCTCAAAGGAAAGGCAATGCTTTCAATTACCCTTATGTGCTCCCCACCGGCCATGTGTGTCTCACACAATAAAACCTGCTCTGAGCTCTTAGAATGAAAACCCTGCCATATTATACCGAGAAAGGGCCACAGCAGTTCCACTGTGTGGTGGTCCATTGTCTGCTGACATTTCCAGATTGGACAAACCTTCTCCTTAACCCTAGTGTCAGACTGCACCTGGCTGCTGACTCCATGTTCACATCCATCAGAGTCATTAGTGTGTGCATCTGAGGAGTGTGGTACCTCACCTCTTTGCCATTTACTGAGTCTGTTTTCATGGACCTGACTTTGTTGTCCACAAGCTGTGGACGGCGAGATTGACATTTACATTCTTTACCGTGCTTTGAGGTGTCAGTGTCTCCTCTGTCGATCCCCTTTAGTGTTCTCAGAACTGATGTGCAGATGAGCTTTCGCTGCAGTAATGTGGAGATCAGGGCCTAATGAAGTATGACAGACCGCAACACGTTTACCTGCAATTTGAATGCAAAATTTTTCCAGTGCACTTTTTTTTTTGAAAAGCTAGGTATTTGTGCTTATGAATTTTCCAAAACCTCCTGTATGTAAAAAAATATAATTCACAAGTAGATACTTGCCTAGGTGTAGCAGTTCATCTGTATGTGTACAAGTGTTCCATCTTTAAAAACTTGTCCCACCAGCTTTGTTTACAGCTCAGCTGGTGGTATTTTTACAAGGAGTCTTAGACAAAAAGGGAAAGCGAGGCACAGTATGCCAACGTTAATGTCTTCACTGCTGTAACTCCCTGGTGGGAGGGCTGAGTATCGTGCGCTTTTGAGCCGTGACAGAACACTATCCTATTACAAATACTGTCACTCTGCTTGTCGTCACTTAGCAACACTTATTTAACAAGTTCCAAACACTGCTGGCACACGAGCTGCCTTGGCAACATCATAATGTTGTACGAAGCACTTCAGGTGAAACCTTTCATCACTAAATGTTGAGTCTTAATGTTGTTTGCTACTGCCCAGGTCTAATACATAGATATATCACAGCTCATATATTGCTATTTAAACAGTGACGTTTTGTGCAGGTGAAACTTTTTAGTGAAAAAACTTGCCCTTGTTTAGTAGTAAAAACACACATTGCAGATTTAAAATACAGCTAAATAATAACCTGCTTAAATTTATTCAAAAAGCATCATCCATAGGCAAAACAAAGACCTGTTAGCGGTGAAAAATTGTCATATATTTCGTAGTATCTATCAACAGGAACTGGGTCATTTCCTAAGCCTTCTTTCAGGCAGAAATAAAACCAAATGGCATTGAATCTTATTTATGTGAGAATATTCAGCTACAGTTAACCCCGGCACACAAACTCCTGTGTGGCACGGAAGTCCAGTACGGTTTTATTGGCCAGAAAACGCTGCCTTTTCTCTCTGTGTGGTAAACGTCAGTGTCACAGGAGGTGAATGTATGCAGCTGCAACACAACAGCAGACAAGAAACAGACGCCTGGTGCACTAAGGAGCTAACTTTAATTTTTATACTCTAGGCAAAAAACAGAGGTTAACCACTTCATTGAATTGGTGCTGACAGGTTTTGTGATTCTACAACTTTGTTTATGTTAATTCCCAGAATCAGGTTTGAATAAATAATGATGGAAAATAATGTGTATACTTAAGTCATTTAAATCATTTTAAACACGTGTTACAATGCATTATTTAAATTTTGCTATATGTGACATGGTGCTGTGTTGGATTAGAATAGCATTTTTAACTAAAATAATATAATTGAGCTTATCCTGTTGTGTCAATGATATAAAGTTATTATATAAATATATATAAAGTGTATTTTTCTTATATTCATATATAAGAAAAATACAAAAATAGCACACCCCCCCACTTAAAAGTGCTTTCTTTTACAACTAAAACACTTGTGTGTGTGTGTGTGTGTGTGTGTGTGTGTGTGTGAGATTATTGTTATTAAATGTTAGTTTTATATAATTATTTTTATGAATACTAAATATGGCCTCAGTGGCATGGTGGTCAGCACTGTCGCTGTGCACCTCCAGGCCTTGGGCTTGATTCCCGCCTCGGGTCTGTGTGTGTGGAGTTTGCATGTTCTCCCTGTGCTCGGTGGGTTTTCTCCAGGATCTTTGGTTTCCTCCCACAATCCAAAGACATGCAGGTTAGCTTGATTGGTGTCTCCAAATTGCCCATAGTGTGTGTGTGTGCCCTGTGGTGGGCTGGTGTCCTGCCCTGGGTGTCCCCTGCCCTGCACCCTATATGTTCTGGGATGGACTCCAGGCTTCCCTGTGACCTTTAACAGGGTGAAGTGATATAGAAGATGATAAACTGACTGAGTAAATATGGTGTATTTAATATGTGTAACATTTCTAGCTTTAATATTTAAGGTCAGTGACCTGAGCGATATTGTAACTGTAAAGCCATGTCAGACATTTGAAGAATATTGTTACCATGGCCACTGTTTCTAGATATCTGTGGTGCAGAACATGGAAAGTGAGAACATTTGCACATTATAACCAGATAGCAGTCCCCTTAGGGAAATAGACCTCATCTCCCTGTATCAGTCCAGCCATTTAAAGCAGTACATTTCCCTAGAAGGTGTACACAAACATCAGATGATGCAGAAAGCAATCAGTTCTTGTTTCTTACGCTTGGAAACCACATTTTCTCCCTAAAACACAGCATTTGCCTTCTCTAGTCAGTCCCCTGGTATGTTACACAGATTGTTGAAAATACAGAGAGAAATTTATAAAATATTAATAATTATAATACTGCATGATATTAATCAAATTAATATTAAATTATATAATTTTTTCTGCCCATTTCAATATAAGGGATCTAGCTTTAAAACTACTTTGGTGTCATGAAATTATCCTGAATTTCTGTAATAAGGCTTTTAATTTCTCATGGCCTCTAGCTGGAATAGTTTAGGCCAGATGCCAGAAGTGAGAAACCTCTTTAAATTGGTACATTTTATGATCCTTTATGTTTGTTAAGTGAAGAAAGGTGGTTCTCTGGCTCGTGTTTTTGTGGATGAAAAAAAGATCATTGATTAAAAGGTTAGACTTTAACAGGTTAGCTGCCCTGCCCTGCCCTGCCCTGCCCTGCCCTGCCCTGTCCTGTCCTGTCCTCAACCCCACCTGCAGGGCTTTGTTT
>JABJVR010031854.1:10199-25280 GCA_025773905.1 Chitala chitala
CTGCCCTGCCCTGCCCTGCCCTGCCCTGCCCTGCCCTGTCCTGTCCTGTCCTCAACCCCACCTGCAGGGCTTTGTTTTTATCCAAGTTGAGGACACATCAGGTGACTAACATTTGTCTCAGCTGAATTAGTAACATGGGCTCAGCTGAATTAGTAACATGGGCTCAGATGAATTAGTAACATGGGCTCAGCTGAATTAGTAACATGGGCTCAGATGAATTAGTAACATGGGCTCATCTGAATTAGTGAAATTGTTTCAGCTAAATTAGTAGCATGGGCTCAGCTGAATTAGTGAAATTGTTTCAGCTAAATTAGTAGCATGGGCTCAGCTGAATTAGTAACATGGGCTCAGCTGAATTAGTAACATGGGCTCAGCATAAGACCTTTTGCAGCTGAAGGTCCCTTCATATTTCTACTTTATTTTCCACTGCTGACACATCACCTTTATTGTAAATGTTTGAGTAACACAGAGTTTGGACCCCAGGGGTAGCTGGTTTCTCTGGTCAACTTCTGCTACCTGTGCCTGAGGAGACAGGCCCACAATGACAAATACAAACATGCATATTTAGTGCTGGCGTCTCGAGAATGGAAAGAATATATTAAGGAATAAAATTACCACAGTGTTAACATGGCTGTCTGTCACACTTGAAAAGCACTATTTATAATTATTTAATTATATATTTTTACAGAAATAAATGTTCAGTCAGTTCTGTGTGCTTACACAACATGAAGCAGCCTTACGTTGTTGCACTGTAAGGGAAATCTCCACACAGCTGTTCAGAACTAGTATGATTCATTTTAAATCTACTCGCAAACAATGAGAAATTCTCCAACAGCAAATTTCATCTACATAAACACACAGAGAACATGCAGACTGACACACACACACACTGTACCACATTTTGTGGTCTGTATTTCTATATTTTGCTCTCTAGCCTAAATAGAGTTGAGTGTAAGAAAAATGACCAGTTAAGACCACCTGATAGTCATTAACTGACCATGCTATGAAAGCCAGAGTCCTACTTGTATTGACTCATGTATATAAAGCCAGAGTCCTACTTGTATTGACTCATGTATATAAATCAAACCTATTTCAAGTACACTGATAAATAAAACTTACACTAGTTAAAAACAATCTTTAAGAATGACTTGGATCAGCCATAACCTTATCTGTGCGCTAAGTAAGGATTTAATAATTTGCGAAAAATAATTAGAGAAGGAAATTTACTTGATATCATCTGGTTTAGTCAGGGGAAAAACCATTAGGCATTAATCACTGATGTAGTGGATGTTTATTTTATGTATTATTTAATGTAGACAGTGAGGTTTAAGACCTACAGTGGAAACAAACATTGAACCTGCTAATCTAAACAGTGCAGAAGGCATGTATAAACACACCTTGAAATTCCCAATGTAAACATTTGGACGCTAACTACTGGGCAAGTACTGCACATCCGGAAAGCCTCGATAAGACAAGTTTAGTCACATACTCCACTTTTGTTATACTTCACTTGAATGTTTTCTGTTGCATAGCAACCAAATCGACCACATTGCTTGCATTTTCACTGCTGTGTTGTGGCTTTCAGGACTTGTGAAAAATTTTACTTTGCTGACTGTTGGTGAAGATTCTCAATAATCCAGGTGAGGTCATCTGATATTTGAGTCATGGCAACTGGATTTATTTTCTTTTTAGTGCTCAACGTTTCATTAATCATCTAATTAGCTTCTTTAGTTTGATGACAGTTGATTATGGCATCCCAAAATTTATCCCCCAGGGTGATTTCCCCTCAGCTCGTTATCTGGACAATGCCTCATACCCACATAATAGGTCGTTAGGTTCAGCCTTCCTGATGGACGTGCAAAGCGGTCTTAAACTTCCTGGGGACAGTTGAAAGCGCAGCATGAAAGATGGGAGACAGATTAGGCTTGAAATTATGCTTGAGGGAAGGATTTTCCACTTTGGCATAGATGGTTTCTTTCATTTCCTTCTCAAACCACTTATCTTCTCTATGCAAAAGTGTACATTATTGTCCTCATAAATTTGTCCTTCAGATGCAGGTCCACTGCTGATGCTGGTCGTGAGTGCGCTCCTCCTGTACTGGGCTGTGTTGGGCTGTTACGCTCCTCCTGTGCTGGGCTGTGTTGGGCTGTTACGTTCCTCCTGTGCTGGGCTGTGTTGGGCTGTTACACTCCTCCTGTGCTGGGCTGTGTTGGGTTGTTACGCTCCTCCTGTGCTGGGCTGTGTTGGGCTGTTACGCTCCTCCTGTGCTGGGCTGTGTTGGGTTGTTACACTTCTCCTGTGCTGGGCTGTGTTGGACCGTTACGCTCCTCCTGTGCTGGGCTGTGTTGGGCTCTTTGGTCTTTCCAATGCAGAGCCCTAACACTCTTCACTGCACTGGATTCAATATACCATATTATTCCTTTTGTATTTTGGTGTCCGGTCTTTGGATGAGTCTCTGTCTCAGAGTGTTGGTGGCTTTCAAGTAAACAGGTATGTGGTGTTTTGTGAAGATCCATTTAACATTCTCAGACACACCAGCCATGTAAGGAATTAAAAGGTGCTTCTGTTGACTTTGAGACTCCGCCATGTTGGTTGCCCAGTTCCAGATAAACGTTGCGGAGGTCTTAGGCATAATGTGTCTTGCGTCTTTCATGTCCTAACCAACTTTCATCAAACTGAAGAAGCTAGCTGGATGATTAGTAAAATGTTTCAAACTGAAAAGAAAAGAAGCACAATTCCCATGGCTCAACGTTCAGCTAAGCGAGTATTAAGAAACACAAATATTAATGACTAATTCACATTTATTAGATGTGACATGAAATCGTGAGTGTACAGTCACAAATTTTAACTATCAACAATTTAAATAAATGTTTAAAGTAAATACCACAAATTATATCTCCTTAGTTTCCTCACATCTAGAAAAAAATAATATGAGACTTGATTTATACAATTTATAAAAGTGACCTTTTTGTGAGTTGTGTAACTTGACCCGACATGGCAAATTGTAATATAACACCACTGGATAACCGAGCGAGCTGCTTCAGTGTAAATTACCGTAATCCAGGATCCACTCTGAGCAGCTGGAAGTCTCTCAGGAAAAGCAATAAAAATCCCTGTCAAGTAGATCTGAATCTGCACTGTGTTACAGCGCAAACTTTCCACTTCTGCACCACTCTTCACATTTTTCCACAACCTCGCATGTTAATTGGTTTTCTGAAGTAATTATCAACAACACACCAGCTCACCTGCTGTCTCTGGTGTCAGTCAGAAAATAATTAAAGCTTAATCTTGTAAATCTGTGGTTTTCCAGTGTTGGGTTATAGCCAATACGATACAGCTGTACTGTTGCTGACCGCCTCAAAACTGACACCAAACTATTAGTTTCCTACTGATCTCACCTGTTCTAGGTCCACCTTCGTTTATATTTAACAGCTTCTTCTTAGCATCTTTTCTGATTAAACATGAAAGCTAATCGGTCAGTCGGATGTATCAAAAATACTTGTATGCAACAAGCTGGTAGTGTCTGTTTTACATTCACAGTAATTTTGTAGTTTATTACATGTTAAAGACTCCACAAAAGGGAGATATATTCAAACTGAAGGATGCCTGTTATTAACAAAGGTACCCTTATCTGTGACTGATTGGAACAAAGACCTCTCTATTCTGTGTAATTTCTACATAGTCTGGGCATACAAACCAAATGCAGACAGTATATGTAGTACAATCTTAAAATGGAAAAAATCACAATTCTTTAGATAAACAGATAAAGGCAAAATTTTATCACATACACAATGTAAATTATTAAATGCATCACAAGAATTTATGTATAAGACATGAAACACCATGTCTGTTCAAAAGCCATAAAATAGCAGTGAGATTGACCCTAATTTCAAGTTCTGTTACTCCTTCATTTGGAACATTGTAACACATTGTTACACAGTAAATTGCAGGCATGAGGAAATACATATGCAAATTATAGACAAAATAATACACAAGAACAATATCCCAGAAATTCTTTTTTCAGTTCCATGTGAACATCATTAAGTTCTAATCTAATTTGCTGTCTCACCGCTGATTTTACTCCATTAACAACCTTCCTGAATATCAAGTTAACAGAAGCGTTCTAATGCCATCGATGTAATTCTTTTGTTTTGCATACAGTATACACTGTAATCCATGTAATAGATGCACATTGGTGAAACCTTCACTCTCAAAACTAAACGCTATATACTTTTTCTTAGCATGCTGTTCTTACTAACCCAAGTGTATTGTTCAAGCTATATAAAACACAATTTCCATTTTGTTATTCTATAATAGTTACTCCCATCTACAGGAAATACAGCAACTTCCACAACAAATGCCAAACATTTGTGACAATATCAATGCATATTTTCAAGTTTACATGATTGGCCAGTGACTTTAACAAACTGCCATACGTCTCTCTACAACAAAGCTAACACTGACTGTACAGCATATAAATACTTGAACACAAACATTATTTCACACATCACAAATATATAATATATAATGGAAAAATCACTCATAATTTACTGCTAAACTACAAAATTTGGCAGTTTTTTCCAGTAATTTCTATGTTTTTCTTTTGTTCCACAATTTTCTTGGACCAGTATTGTTTTTTTCAAGATGATATCCACAAGGCTGTGCTTGTTTTTTTTACTAAAATGACAATAATGGTCTTGTCCTTTAATGTTCTACATTCTGAGAAAATTACTACTGACTCAGGCATTCAAAATAGTTCAATGAATAAATGAATGAATGAATGAATGAATGAATGAATGAACTGTATTTAGGTTTGTAGTCTGATATGGGGATTATATGTTACTCCTCTGCTTATTGGTAAAGCTTCCACAGGTAAGAGCTCATAGGTACATGCTCAAACGTATTAACTCACAGATTCTGGCTCACAGATAAGGGCTTATAGTTATGGGCTCACAGGTAAGAGCTTACATTTACGAGCTCACAGGTAAGAGCTTACAGTTAATGGCTCACAGATAAGGGCTCACAGTCTTCTCAGGTGAGCTCCCTGCTGATGTCACAGTTGTGCAGGCTGGAGCTGAAGGAGACCCTGGTGCTGCCGGTGGGACATCTGCTGAGGTCCCTGTGCCGGGAAAGGGCCTCACGACCCCCCCCCACAGCAGACTCCACACGGGACACAGTGTACATGCTGCTCTGCCGGGTGGGGTTAAAGCGAGCAGTCTGTAGCTCCAGCTCGTCATAGCTGGACACTTTGATGAAGGGGCACCAGCGGAACACACGCTTAAAACCAGAACGGAACCTAAACACACACACACACACACCATGAGCTATAGTTGCACAACAAGGTCCCTTATGTCTGATTAACTGTGATGTTTGTTTCCTAAGTCATCAGAATTCTAACAAAATAACACAACGTAGAGTATACAATATTTGTGTTTACGTTAACCCCATAAAAAATATTTAAAAAGTTCCCTTTTCAAAACACATTAACAGTCAACACCTGTAACATATCTGGCACTGACAGCAAATTTAGTCCTCTTTTCTATGACAATTATCTCTTGATCTGGAAGAGAACAGGCGCAGTGGAATGAAACCTCTGCATGTTTACACAAAGCTACATATGGAAAGAAATAAAACGATGTCTGTGTGTTCCCAGGCACTGACCTGTTGTTGAGGCAGCAGTAGATGATGGGATTGTACATGGTGGAGCTCATGGCCAGCCACATCACACACAGGTACACCTGCTGGATGTACGTCCACCTGGTCAGTGTCTTGTTAACTCCAGTGATGATGAAGTAGGTGTGGTAGGGCAGCCAGCAGAGCGCAAACGTCACCACCACTATGATCATCATCTTCACCACCTGCCGACGGACATCACAGATCACTGCGTCGTTTGAGCGGGGGCGACCTTTTTCCTCAGCACAACAGCGTCGTAAATTTGCTTGACACTAAAATATGGGTGACATTTCAATTAGGAGGTCATTACCCAGGGACAGAATGAGACTTGAAAACGCCCCTGGAGTTTGACTCAGAGCAGTCCATCATAAACATACTTTCCATTCTTGAGATGTAGAGTGAATATTGTTGTCTGGGGGTGCTGTGTAATGCATTTACAAACCAAATGATTTGTTAATATTGTTGTCCCAGCATGCAATGCAACGAAACTATGAAAATATTGTCACGTCCCCACACGTATCTTTTTCTGCTGTGTCTCTTTAAATTCTTGTGGGACTGATACGGAGTTGGAGAGCATCCATTGGTCTCTAGGACAATCATTGGGCTGAAGAACAAATTAAGACATCGAGAGGAAGTCTCCGGTTTGGGAATTAAAAAGAGTAGAAAAGAGACTTCCTGTCAGTTGGGTTTTTGGAGGAGTTGCCGCACTTTAAACCTACTGTATGTTTTATGGTTAGTAGGTCTGATAACTGTCCACACACAAGGTCAGCCGGCCGCTCTGGCATTTGACAGAATGTCCAGATTACCAGTCCGCCTATGTCATCACCTCATGGCCTGTGAGTACAGTACAGTCCGTAAGGCATTTTGCTAGCATTTGCACACATCCCTCTGAAGTAGATAAACTGCATGGTCACCCGTGGCTGTAATGAGGACCTGTTGAGTACTGAGCACTAATGCCTTTCAACAGATCTGTAGGTGTTCTGCCATGTCACTGGAGGGATGGTGGATGTGCATCCCCTACATACATCAGCCACTATTTTCATACATTAAGTTCAAATTGTTCTGATAATACAATTTGTAATATAAGATTTTGTATTAAATTACAAAAGAAAAATACTACAAAATAGAAGCATTCACAATAATGGTCTTGGATTTTTTGACGCCACTGTATAAAATCATACAGTATTTCAAATATTTTGATGTACCAACGCATTTTTTTTCATGATTTTATCCCAAATAGGTACACTGATGAGTACCAGTATTCTTGTGAATGACTCCGTGATTGATTGTGTACAGATATGTGTATGTATTAATATGTATTTGCTCAAGGAGAAGTGTATGAACTACCTTGCAGGCGTATTTACTGACTGTCCCAGAGCACCAGTAATACACCTCTGTATGGTAAATTGGAGAATTTCTAAGAATTTTAATGCACTATGTAAAAAAACCTGAAACCAGTATATCCTGCAAAAAACTACCACACAAAGCTGTGAAAAACCAAATGAACTCTCTTTAAGTTGTGTTACTGGTGTTAAAGGTGGTTGTTCACAATAAAATTGCCGGATATACAAGCTGCCACACAGGCTGGGGCAGAGCGATGGTCTTGTGCTTGGGGTGTTGACACATATTAACATCTGTCAAAATTGGTACAAAAAAATGAACCTGTTCAAAAAATATATGTAGTTTACTTCAGCCTTGAGCAGACACTGGGTCAGACATAAGCACTCGGAGAAAAGAAGCCAATTTTGTAGGCATTGTTGAGTTTAAGACTACCGATCGACATTGTCTGACCTCTGCAGACTCATTTTCCCCAAAACATTATGTCGTCAGTAGATTCATTCAGTCCAAGGAAAATTATATATTGTATTAAATTCAAAAGTATGTATTTAGACTGCAATCATGAAGCTACACTTAAGTGCTGTGATGTCTGAAAGTGTTGGAGTTAAAAAGTGCCAAAAACTATTTATTTATGTACATTTACATAGGTTTAACTTTTCTAGTTTACTCACACGTGTGGATGATAGACCCAGAATTAATTTTTATAACAATTTTTTACATACTATTATTACTATTATTATTATACATTTCATACATGATAAATGAAAGAGATGTATTGTTAAAAATTTGCTTCATGTAAAAAAGATATGGAGCATATGGAAATAAAGTGGATTAATTATTCAGTACATAATGCACAGGTGAGTTTATGTGTTTTTGCTTCCCAAATTCTCTTATAGGCTGCCCTACCTTCCGCTTGGCTCTGAGCTGCTGCTGGTAATTACTCAGTGCGTCCTCAGGAACGGCTGCTCCCCATAAACTGATTCCTACTATGGTGTAGGTGATGGCCATGACCACTAGGGGGAGCATGTACACCAGCACAGTCACTATGATGTGATACCTGCAAAATAATGAGGAAAAGGGGGAAATATTGCATAAAATGCCAACTGAAATAACACTGACACACTAATTCTTACACAGAATAAGGAAAGGAATAAGGGTGTAAACTATAATATGTCCCTACATTTTAAATTAACTTCCATAATGAAACACACACGCACACACACACTCACACACACACACACACACACACACACACACAGATGGTTACATTAAATGCCCCTACCAGAAAGAACATTAAAAATAAGCAAAATGCAAAAGGCGGGATAATCTCACATGAAAGAATCTTCAGCACCTCTGGGCCAGGCCACAAAACACAGCGTCCTCTGGGGCATCTGCCTGGTGGTGGAGTAGTAGCACAGAGGGAAGGCCAACACGATCGCCAGCACCCATATACACAGAACGACCAACTTCGTTGCTGTAGAGGACAGCCGGGGCCTCAGAGGGTGGATAATGGCCATGTACCTTCATCACCAAGCATACAGACTGTGGCTAAGACAGAGCTGGAGCCCTTTTACACTTCACATACTGGATCTAACAGCCAAATACACAATGTTTCAAAAATGTTTTTTGGTATACATGTCATAACCCATCAATCCATTGTCAAACTGATTATCTTCATTGGGCGTGGCCGGGAGCCTATCCCATGCAACCTTGGGCACGGGACACCTCAGACAGAGCACCTACCCATCACAGGGCATACGCACATCAATTTCAGGTTGGTCAATTCACCAAACCCGCATGTCTCTGGTATGTGGGACAAAACTTGAGAGCCCGGAAGAAACCCACAAAAGAACAGGGACAACATGAAAACTCCACACATGTGTTGCACACGCAGAGCCAAGAGCCGACTTGAACCCATGACCGTGCAGGTGTGTGGTCTCAGTGCTTCTCACTGAACCAAGTCACGGCTAAAACCATGTATTGGAACATGTTGTTATACATACTTTTCTAATATCCTATATTTTAAACAACAAAAATTGAACCATAGGGTGATAATTAAAGTTCCTCTCACCACTATTCATGTGATATCCTATTATTGTAAGGTATCTATAAGCTGAAATTCCACTATGAGTGAACAGTAGTTTGGAGTTACCTATGAGTGGACAGTAGTGTGAAGTTACCTATGAGTGGACAGAAGTGTGGAGTTATCTATGAGTGGACAGTAGTGTGGAGTTAGCTATGAGTGGACAGTAGTGTGGAGTTACCTATGAGTGGGCAGTAGTGTGGAGTTACCTATGAGTATGCAGTAGTGTGGAGTTAGCTAGGAGTGGACAGTAGTGTGGAGTTAGCTATGAGTGGGCAGTAGTGTGGAGTTAGCTAGGAGTGGGCAGTAGTGTGGAGTTAGCTAGGAGTGGGCAGTAGTGTGGAGTTAGCTAGGAGTGGACAGTAGTGTGGAGTTAGCTAGGAGTGGGCAGTAGTGTGGAGTTAGCTAGGAGTGGGCAGTAGTGTGGAATTAGCTATGAGTGGGCAGTAGTGTGGAGTTAGCTAGGAGTGGGCAGTAGTGTAGTGTTTGTTGCAAGAGGCCTGCAGTGTAGTAACTATGTTTGGGCAGTATTATGGTGTTATTTATGAGAATGCCGTACTGTAGCATTAGTAACAAGTATGCAGTAGTATGGCGCTCGCTACTGTATGAGTGAGTAGCAGGAATGAGTTAGCTATGAGTGTGTTGTAGTGTGGAGTTAGCCATAAGTCTGTATCACAACAAGTGACATTGCTACATTAACAATACTCTCATTATAAATTGTCCCTTTGTCTAAGTAAGACTTAAAAACAATTTAAAATTAAACAGTTAAAAATTAATACAACCATCTATGGCAGTAAAGTTCAGCAGCCCAGTTACCATGTACATTTACTATTACTGATTCTGGTAGTTCACAGCTTCCTGTCAATTTGCAGCCATATGTTAGGATACTATGAAACGCTAACAATCTCACTTAAATACACTGTGTTCAGACATGTTCACACTCAAGAGCGAACCAACCCTGTACAATTATTATTATTAAATACAATTATACAGCAATCGTCAATAATGATAGAACACCAATAATCTTTGGATTGACCTTAAAAATTACATGAGCAGAGCAAAGAAATATGTGAAGTGACATGATGAATACGTTTGCAGACTGTTGACATGGTGGGGAGGGAAGCAGATAGTTCAGCGATGAAGAGAAAGCAGGAGGAACACAGAGGTCCACAGGAAAAGCCATCTGCCCCTACAATATGTCAGCTGCTTTGAGCAAGTTACCCAAGCGTAAAGGCTAAAGGGAGCAGTCAGAGCAAACCTCACATTGGTTACAGGTGACCTCACAGCGTTTACAGAAAGCATCGCAGCAGTAATGGGAGATTTCACAGCAGTTACAGCAAACCTCACATTGGTTACAGGCTAGTTACACCAATTCCTAGACTTGTGGGACATGTCACAGCACTTAGGGAAAAGCCTTGTGTTAGTTACAGATTACCTCACAGTAATAACAGAAAACATCAAGGCAGTTATGGGAGACCTGTCCGTAGTTACTGAAGACCAGGGACGGACATCTCATTTCACCCTTGGGGGGGGGGATAAATAGAAATACTTCCCAAGAGCAATTCCTGAGGGACACACAAATTACATTGCTTGGTGTACAGTGAGATATTGGGGGAGGGAACCCTTCAGAAGGGGGGGGGGGGTATGTCCCCCCACTTCCCCCCCAGATTTCAGGATATCTGCCTATGCTGAAGAATTCATATGAGTTACAAGAAACAGACTGAGATGGTGTTTTATGACTTAAAACCGTTCGGCCAAATTGAATGTCAGCATTTTCTTCTGTTCAAACATAATATTATTCACACATATTTTCAAAAACCGAAACCTGTGCTAATGAATGTCGTTTAAGAGGAGTAATACCATACATATTTCGGTGTAACACTGCAATTACATTAAGTACTGACTTTTTCTTTTTACATTAACTCTGACCATAGCAAACTTTACAGTGGGTATCTTTTAATTGGACACAGGAAAACTATGAGAATGTGGCTCAAACGAAGGACAAAAAGGTTCAATAATGACTAGAGCTAACGGACAAGAGACAACCAGAGTTTAAGGCAAACTAGGACTAGGATAGACACTATCACAAGGGCAAAACCACATTTAAACTCAAACAACGATGGCCAACAGACATAACACACTATGTAAAGACTATGGTTATGGCAACAGCTGGCAGACCAGCAGGGGAGAACTCAAAGCAACAGAAAACCATAACCAGATGTGAACACTAGAACAGTCGGACGGAAACAGCCAAAGTAAAAAGGAAACAAGACAGGACAGCGAGGGGGCGTGGTCACATGGACAAACCATCGCACGTCCTTAATATTTTCATGCAAAACACTCAAAACGTCTTAAAGTAACAACATAGGCGTTTGGTCTATATACTGTAGCTCAGACACAGATTTACATATTTTAAATGGTTTTTTAATGTAAACTTATACCTGAAAAATACATTTTTCACTGTCATAACACACACGCACAAACTCACCCAAAATATACACAGACCACGCAGCAAATCTCTTACCTGTCAACAGATATGGCGGTCATGGAATAGATGCTGGCGAAAACCGAGGTGACGGGAAAAAAGTTGTGGAATTTGCAGTAAGAGCTCCCGAAGTACCACTCGCCGTGAACAGCGTATATGAAATTAATAAGAGTGTTAAAAGCGGCCATAGATGCGTCGGAGAAAGCCAGGTTCAGCAGAAAGTAATTTGTTACGGTTCGCATTCTCTTGTGAGCCAGGATTATCCACATCACAACCACGTTACCGAAGACTGCAACTATTAACACGACACTATAAGCAATGGACCACAGAGCTATTCTCCACGGAGGCTGAACAAATTTGTTCGTAAAGTTTCCTGTTAGTTGGGATCCATTACTTAATTCGGCCATTTGAAAGTATATTATAAAAAGCTGTATGGCAGAAGCTCTTGATTTCAAATTTGTGTAATGACACCAAGTATGTCTCTGACAGATTCCAGGGGTACGACTCCAAGGGCACTGGATCCTTACTCTGCGAGAAACAAGCATGCAATTTAATTACGCTTATATTTCAGAGTACATTGGCGCTCCTGACAGCAGTTTCCGAGCATCGCATCCTTTCAATGACGAAACGTGTTTCGGTTCAGCCTTTCTCAAACTCAGATCAGCACGCGTGGATAGGTGGAAACACCGCACGGCTCCCAACACGCTTTCCATGAGATTTAACGTGACGCAAAAGCCAGATCTTCATTTAAGCAACGACAGAGCAAGGCGAAAATGTGCCCTGTAGCTTTATAGTCATTTCTGTGTTAAAGTGGGGCGAACTTGTTCTGTGTCACATCCCCATTACATGATTAAATAAGATGAAATGGAAAAAAACGTTAAAAATAAGTATATAATAATGAATATATTATAAAAATAGTAATTATATATTATGGACAACACAAGGACTGAGAGGGAACTTTTTCAAATGCATATTGTTAAATTAATCTCTTAATATGACACAAGAACGCAAAGGAAATCACTGTAAATCAATATCGTAATTTGGCTTTGATGTTCGTTCTAATTTAATTTCGCTATATCTGTTGTTTTTAATCGTGCTCAGACGTTGAATTTCCTTGTGTCTTCGATGTTTTCCACCTTCGGGTTTATCCCCAAAAGATATCTTTAAAAAAATGAAGAGTACAAAACTCACTCTGGTTATATTCGACTGCGTAAAGTTGAAGGTTGCTTTGGCTGCATGCAGACAGTTTATATTTCCAGTCATAAAAGAAAATGTGTAGTACTGTACATAGGCATGGTGGTTATTAAACTTTGTATGTCGTATAAATCAGCGTACATGATCACACATTTAATGAGTTTAAGATATGTTATAGTGTTATATGCATAGTTTGTTATAGTGCTTCCAAAAAAAAATTGCCGAACAGGCCAAAACGTATTCTCTGCTGATTACTTATGTCGTTAGAATGTAGCAACGTGTTTCTTCAACAGGCTGTAATGACCGCCAGTGATGCAAAAATAAGGCATCAGATACTTACACCGCACGTCGAGTCATGCTTTTCTGCTCTCCTCTTCTGAAATATATAGAACTCAAACTGAAAACTTTATTATTGTATATAAAAGTGTGTTTTTTGTATGAATGTAAGAGAAGCACGCGGCAATCAAATGAAAGCCGAATATATTTCAATTAAGTTTATTAAGATGTTAATATTAAAAAATGGCAAGTGAGATTTTGTTTGTAGACCCTTAATTCATTAGTTGCTAATTACTTGTAGTACACTTTATAGTAAAATTACAAATAAACAGCTGGTATTCATAACTACATTCAGTCACAGATTAGAAATAATGACATTTTATCTTTTATTGTATGTTTATATTTGATCTTATTGTTAAAGACGGTAGTTTATACTGTACATCAAACCATAACGAACGTTTTTGTTCGTGAAAATTTTTTTTTCACGAAGTCACGATTCTGCGATCGCACATACAAACGGGCTAATACGAAGACATCTGCTAATGTGCAAGCACGACCCTCCTGGCACAGACCAACATCACTGTAGCTAGAATTACTGCTAGTAATATTAGTTACACCTTTGTTCAGGTACATTACTACTTAAATACAGCCCGTTGAGTTCAGCTTCTCAATGAGAAATTGCAAATGTGTGTATAGTAACACTCTTATCCAACACCGACGCGATCCTCCTGATTATTTCATGTCACATTTCCTTTCTCTACCTTAATTTCCGTTGTTTTGCCCCCCCATAACTTGTCCTTGTGCCGACTTGGCTGTTTCTTGATTGTTGGACTAATTGACTGCTATCTGAACACCTTAAGAGTGTGGATGTTGTTTGTGTCTCACGGTGGAGAGCGATGTGCAACGAAATCCACTCGTGTCCCTGAGTGTTCATTACACCAGCGTTGGATTGGCATTTTAATCAGTTTTACCTTTGGGATATTTTGGGTAACTATACTCTGTCCGTATTAAATGTTATTAATTATTTTTACACTTCCGCAGCTCTTTAATTAACCCTGTGACTGAATATCTAGATTAGATTTAATGAGTTTCTGAAAAACAAATTACGATAATCTGGAAAAAAAAAAAATTAATTACTACACTGGATAGGTCTGTGTATAAAACTAAAAGTATGATAGGATACCAAACGTTTTATTCCTTTTCATCAATATATCATCTAAGTCACAAGGGGTGAAGATATCATATACATATGTTATATTTATGCCAGTTTCTTTTCTGATGGATTTATTCCCCTCGTTTCATTACAGATTTGCTTATTCAGCTGTGAATTTAAATGACTGCAGTTTCTTTTTGCTCTGACAACAATAATACCCAGCATATAGAATGTGTGGTGAATGGGAGTATTTTGACATTGGTGAAACAGGGCTCAGTCTGCAAGCAATTCAAGTTATTGTTGAAGTGTCAAGACCTCCGTTGACCCATATTGCAAATGAAGGCTGCTAATATGGCAAGTGGCATTGAGGTCTTTGACAATGTGACAGTCTTTATCTCCCTGTTGCTGGCGTGTTCTGATAACACTGACCTCAATTCAATTCCATGTTATCCCCTTAAACATCAGTGATGTGTCAACTCCTTACCAGTCGACTGTCAGAAAGACAAGTGATTTGCCTTCATAAACTTTTTATTTTAATTATAAAATAATTTAAATAATTTTTCATAAAGAACGGCATGTGTTTTATTATTTCTATTTTTTCCTGCAGATGTTATGATGTTATCCCTGGTTTGACTAAGTGGCTTTATGTATTTCCATGTACATCCGCAGGGCTCTGAACGTACCGGTGAAAAAAAGCCACAACTGCACATTCTGTCTTCAGTGTCCCGTGTTAAATGCAACAGACAGCAGAACCACAATGATTGCATGCTTGTCACTTTGGATTTAAAGAGGCAATGATTTCAATGTGCCGTTAAACATATCTAGTTTTTAAATCCTTTAAATTGTTCACGACTGTTTTAACACTTGACCTAAGACCTG
>JABJVR010031894.1:0-29703 GCA_025773905.1 Chitala chitala
TGTGGGAGGAAACCGGAGCACCCGGAGAAAACCCACCAAGCACAGGGAGAACATGCAAACTCCACACACACAGACCCCCAGGCCTGGAGGTGCGCGGCGACAGTGCTAACCACCACGCCACTGTGCCGCCCTTTTGTATAACAATATAAGTTAAATACACTCACTTACGGCGTTTTTTTTATTTTACCGCATTAAAACATTTGTTCGGATATTTAAGTTTGTCGATGTGTGGTACTCTCATGTGATATAACCTGCAAATACTGTAACACGTGATTAACGGTACTTTAAATATTTTTTTGCCCTCTTCGTATGGCAGAGAAACGTGGAGTACACCTGTGACTTGTTCTCCACCGTTATATAAAGTTGTCTTTATATACCCGATTATCCCTACCCTTATAATATAGAAAACCTGTATAATGTTAGTCTACACGTGCATACCTCGCCTTCTTATGTAATGATGAAACAGGGATAAGAGGTCTATATATTTTTTTTTGCACTGCAACTTTGATCTTTAAGTTGTTGTGTGGCCCATTCAGTTTGATTTTCGAGCACGCTTTGCGCAAATGTGCATGCGTTAAATTCCAAGGAGCTGCGAGGAACTAGGTCACCCATACAGGCTGGAGGAGTAGGAACGCCTGACCGCAGAGCATCCAGCTGAGAGATGTGTCAACCCTGATCTACAGAGAGACCCTCAAGCAGGGAGAGCGCAAGATGATGCCTGAGAAACATGACAGGTTACGGGAGCGATCACGGTCTTACAGGCTGAGCTGGCTGCATAACCTAACCAATTAACGTTAGCAGAACCGTGCAAATAGGTGGATTAAACTTGGACGTACTGTGTTCGATGTGACGTGGCTGATCAGGGGTTAAGCCAGTCTCCGGTACATCGTTTGACTCCTTTCCTGTTCTTCAGAGTGTTTACAAAGGTAACAGCCTTGGTTATTTTGTTACCCAAAAACTGTCGTATAATTTGTGTCTTTCCGACCGCTTTGACCCTTCGAATGCCACAGCTAGAGACAGTAGAACAGCAACAAAAATGTAATAATTTATTGAAAACACATTTATTAAACACACCACTGACACATGTGTGCCCTGTGGTGGGTTGGCGCCCCGCCCTGGGTGGCCCTGCCCTGCCCTGCGCCCTATGTGCTCTGGGAGTAGAAAAAGACAAACATCTCGTTTCTAATTACTCGTTATTAAGGAAATTCCACAAGTGAGCGAGAGCCAAAGCGATGGTGGAGTTCAAAGCCGGATAGATAACAAAGTGGTGTTGAGAGGGTAAATGGAAGTGATCAGTGTAGCGAACTGCACGATGCCTGCACTCCACCCTGACATATCCTTCTCTCCACCTCAGGCATGATCTTGTTTGGTATCTGCATATGACGCTTGTCACCACATGCAGGACAACAGGTTGTTGGGGATTCATCTACATGTTTTTGAAAAAGTCTTTCAAATTGGACAAACAAAAACTTGTAGTAGAAAAAACAAGCTGTATTTGGGAATCTGTTGAATGCGGTTTGGAATGTTTACTAGAATATGGTATTAAAATGAGAATTTCAGAGCTTGAGAAAGGCACTGGGTTAGGTGACCTCATGAAAGATAGGCATGATAGGTGGGACCCGTAATGCTTTTCCATAACGGACAAACCTCACAAAGTTTCAGACTGTAAGCTGAGCTGTTGTATTTAAAACACTATAAAAAAACAGGTCTGCCTCATTAAAAAACAGGTTTTGGATTCCTACATTCCTACATTACAAAAATGACAGATTATTGCCAATGGAAAAAACTGCTGGAGGTTATTTTTTATGACACTGATGTGTCTTTCCAGTTCTCACTGTTTGTTGAATGTTCACAGTGATGTTGATAAATTTGGTCACCTAGTACAGGGGACGTGCAAACAACCTCACTACGGTGATGCTACTGGTTTGACGGTCCAAGCTTTCATATGTACACACAGTGGTAAGAGAAGGTGTGTTTGCCATATCCAAACTACTAACAGGTGTTTCCCAGAGCCATTGTAAACCCTGGTGTAGATTCAGCTTGTAGAACCTGTCTTTGGTATTCAGAATCTCTCTTTCTAGTAAACCTTACCTGAACTTTACTTTGTTCACAGAAGTAGTTGCATTTGTTTGGTTGTCTTGCTGGCTGGTAACAGCTGATGTGTCAGAGGCTCTCCTAAGGTTTAACAAGAAGCAGCACATTTACTGAGTTCCTAAAGGTCATCATGACTTATAGTACAAATTCCCTTTCGCTGATTCAGCATCATTCAGGGGGCTAAGGATTAAACATACCGCCCATATGACCCATGTGAAATCAATTAGATTTGGGTCTGGCTAAACTAAGATTTTTCAATTAAAACCAGGCCACATTTGCTACTACACATCCCAGTACAAACACTATAATAAGGGAATAATGCACAATGTGAGTAGGTTAATGGGGCAGGCAGGACACCTGCTTTAACCACAGAGACCTCATTTAGTTTATCAACACCCATTTGTAGTAGATCAATTTCCAGGTCTATATTCAGCATCTTTATCAAGTTCTGTGCCTAAAAAAATCTTTAAAGGTTGTTTTCCATGACACACCGTTTCCCTCCAGGAAATGACTGGGTTGTGTGATCCAGATGATTGCGGACACAGCATTAATTGCAGCGCCGAACCTGATAATTGCAGCCGTCATGTAGCTGGTGGCTCAGAGCCACAGAACAGAGGGTCGCTCGTGTTGGGGGGGGGGGGTAATTACCATGAGCCTCTTGGAGGAAGGAGGGGTTGGCAGGTGCAGCAGGTTCCTTGTAAGGTGGTATCCCAATGACAGCTAAGCAGAGAGGAAAAGTGGAGTGAGTGTAGGCAAATATTCACCAATGAGCTGAAGAGTGGGCAGGAAACACCGAGGCAGAGAAGGTCTATGAGCACAGAATGTTAGGTCAATATGAAAAGAAAAGAAAACAGTAACTAAATTCAAAAAGAGGGGGCTAAGTGAGGAGCACAGGAAGTCCAAAAGGGGCTCGGACACAGGGAGAGGGGAACAAGGAACAAGGACCAAGCTAAAAGGAAAGAAGTGCTGACCTCAATAGCAGAGAACAGAAATGCAAGGGTTGGACTTCAGTCACCACGCAACACTGCAGGGAAACAGCTCAAAACAGGGTCTAACAGGAAATAACAAACCAGGTCTGAGACAAGAAAACAAGAGAGATGTGTAGCCATCATGGAGACGACAACTCGGACACCCGAGATGAGTGTGTGAAATGTTCGCATGAAATCGGTTCTTATGTCCAGCCTCGCTAGAAAGATAATATAAAAACCATGGGCTGGTCTCACAGTATGGGAACTGCTTAGCACATCTTTTAAGTACTCAGTCAGGCATCGCATCTGGTCCTACTGCATAGGTACCATTAACATTTCTCAAGACGTTTGTCAAACTATTGCCAATCTGTGACATACTTCTCTCGGATATTTAGTTTCTGTTTAAGTGAAACCTGTACACAGGTGGGTGTAGTAGTTGGTCTTGTGGCATACTGTAAAATGTACTTCGCTGAGCTGAATGGAGCCTTGTGAAGTTCAGGGTGGGGCACAAAAGATTTTCACAGGTGATTTTTTTTTTTTCAGTTTTTGTCTGCCAAAGTTTGAAAAATGGAAGTCAGTCCTATTGGTTATCCTGTTCTGTGTAACATCCCTGCCTGTCATGACCCTGTGTCCCCTAGATGTCACCCTTTCTCCTGTCCCCTTTGTGCTGAGTCATTGTTAGTACCTCGTTATCTTATTCTCCCTGTGTTAATTGTTATTAGTAGTCTCTGACTGTCTCGTTATCCCCCTCTAATAGAAGACCCTGTGTCTGTGTGTTCTTGGTTGGTTGTTGTAGGTGTAACTTTGTAGTAGAAGCAATTTGTGTGTGATTAGAAACCTTGCCTATAGACTCTGCATTCTAGTTTGGCTCCGTTCTCCTCGTTACCTTATTGTTTGTACCCTGTTGGCTGTATGTAGACTTTCTTACCCCTTTAACTCTGTGTTAATACCTGGTTTTGCCCTTTATTAAAGCCTCCCTTTTGCACATTCGACCTCGCCTCTCCTGTCTCCTAGGCACAAACGTTACATTCTGTCTTTATATACTACACAGAAGATAACACTTGTGTTTCTAAGGTGGACTCATATCAATGTGTATTTCACAGAGTATTGCTTGGGTAATCTAAATTAGCTAACTAATTTGTCATTATCACTCCATTAACTGTAACTGCCAAGTAACATTAATTAGTTAATATCGCATTGTATCAGTTTTAGAAATTCTCCTCATCAATATGAAATCAGTTTGTTTGGTCGTAGCCATGGGTTATCTGTCTCCCAGCTGGAGCTGATGCTGGTGGGGGCCACGACATTTGCTGTGGTTGCCTGCGGTTTCTTCCCAGCACTCTGTATCTGTGACCAGGGGCCTTAATTGTGATACGTGGTCTCTGCTGACGATGCAAGCGCCGTATGCAGCCACCTTGGCCTGGGTAGTTCGCTTGGGGTTCTCCCCAACACGTGTGCTGAGCCATGCAAACTCAGTAATTAAAACCATGACAGCCGTACTTGCTGATACTATATAATTGCACATCCTACAAAAGAAAAATGTTTTCTTATGTAAAAAATAGCATATATTAAATTGGTGCAAACAGGTCACAATACCATTATAAAACACCAGTACTTATCATGATGTAAGGAAAAAATTATTTGGTTTTTTTATTGATACAAATGTCGGTCCCTGCAGCGTAGGCATGTCAGGGTGGTGAGTTGGTATTTGTTTTCCAGAAGCTGGTAGAGTTTTGTCATTGTCTCTAGGCTGCATAAGTAAAATTTTTAAATCCTTGCCAGAACACCTCTAAATTATGCAACTATATATGAAAAAATGTATTGCTTTTTTATGACCATATACATCATCATCAACCATGATTGTCTTCAGCTTTTGGTTTCTCCAAAAACGTTTACTGATGGTTTGTAAAGAGTCGGGTAACTGTGAGGAACGTCCACGATCAAGAACAGTCATTTTCACCACAGAAAGGGTGAATATCCAAGATTGTGTTAAATAAAAATGTACCATAGAAAATAAAGAAAGCAACAACACAGTGAGTTTAAGGAGCTGCTAAGAGTGTTGCTGTACTGGCAAATCCATCTCAGGTTCTGTACATCTCATCTGTTCGTGATTTTTTTAGCTCACCGTGTTTTGTCCCACAATAGCAGATTTTTAAAATTTGAAATAAAAATACAAGTAGTACAATGTCGAGCTAAACCGGTTTTTTTATTACTATTTCACCACAGACCTGGAACAACTCTTGCTTTCAATCTGTTAAAATTCACTCTTTTTAGAAAGAAATGTGCCAACTAGGGATGGGCATATCGATGCCAAAGTAATCGATACCTAGGTGCTACTAGCTTTTTAGCGATTCCGTTTGTGTCACGCCTTGGCCATTACGCTCTGTGTGCCCCCTAAGTGTTGCCCTTCCTTTTGTCCCTTTTGCTCAGTCATTGTGATTATGTAGTTAGTACTTGTTGTTTTTAAAAGATTAATGTTGGATTGTTATGTGTAGATATTTGACCTTGTTTTTGCCTTGAATAAACCTCCCTCTCTACACTTGGAACTTGCCTCAGCCTGCCAGTTCGTTGTACTTTTTAAATATGTCAATAATTTTATTAGTATAGTGTAAGATATCATAAAGTTTATGAGCAGTGTTCATGGAAAAGTGCTCATTATCTGCACACAAACTTGTGTTTGTGAATGAGCCCGTATCTGAACTTGTTTGTAGAGTAACTCAGGCAGCTCTGCCGCTCAGGCTGTTTTTTATGTTTTCTGTTGTTTTTCACAGACACACTGAAAAACGCGCTTTTCTATTGTCGCGTTTGATTTTCCAAATGTGCAAAACAATTAAGCATGCGGCAAAAAATGCAATCAATATAAACAACAGAATAACATTGCATTTTTAAAGACGTGATTAACTTCTACCTAACAAAACACAGCTCCTTTCAAAAGATTGAAAAATGTTCTTTTTACTGCCACGTTGGCGGCATTTTTACACATTCAGAATTTTATTATTGCCACGTTCCTGCCAAGCCACAACTACCTTCAGCTGCTCACACAGACTTACCACACCCTTACCTTGCTTTACTTCCTATTTAACCTGCATATTTAGCCCCCCCCCCATTGCGCTGTGCTTTCAGCTCGTCCTTACACTCCTGCACCGTCTCCCTTCACGTGCTCTGTCCCATAGTCCTCATTTTGGACTGATTAGAGCAGATGATTGACTTTGTGTCCATCCCTAATTACAACCAACTAGCCAAACTCTGTACAACAACCAATGAAATCATGTGAAGTTTAGTATATTTGCAGTGTTTTTTCTTGCTCTCAGACACCATACACTGAATTCACAAAATTATTCGGCACAGGAGGTTTTGCTTTTATAACAATGATGGGAATTTGATGTTTAGTTGGTCCTGCCATGTGACTTTCTGCAGGAGCGTCTCTAGACATTCTGGGCCTGCTAACAAAAAAATGTGTTGAGCTCCTGGTAACCAGCCATTGTAGAAACAAACATCCCAACAGCAATGTTACAGCCAGTGTTTTTTTTAACCTTTATCATTAACCATCAGCAATTCATAATAAGAAAGCCTATATTTACATTGCTCACATTCGTGAAAATGGGAGTTTCTAGCTATAGAAAATATCAGAGGCTTGTCTTTAGATTTACTTTTTCCTTATTCTTTTTTTGTAGGAAGATCAGCATCAGTAGGTTGGGAAGGTTATATCTACCTTTATAGTGAGTAAATATTCTCTTTCTCCCTCTCTTTCACACACACACACACACACACACACACACACACACACACACACACACACACACACACACTGTGAACAACACAAATTTGTGTAGATATCACTTTTACAAGTGCGATAAAAAAACAAAACAAATTTATTTCCTTTTTTAGCCCTATTGTTAGAACTGCTGCTTTGTTCCTTTACTATCAACACTATTCTGTGTGCTCTGGCAGTGCCCTGCAGTGCTCTGGTAGTGCCATCTCTGATTATGGTCACGCCAGTGAAGCCTGTTTGAAATGAGCTGAACTGAGGGAGTGACAAAACCATAACTTGACCAGCCAGTGATTTTACCCTGACTTTTCTTCTTAAAATAGTCCAGAAGGCCAGATTGAGCATTGCATGATGTTTGGATGTGTGTCTTCCATCTTTGTGTGTGTTTAGTTAGTCCACCCACCAACTTCCCTGGATACTGACGGCAAGTAAAGTTCTGACTGTGTTACACAGTCCGTCTGTTGCTTTCCTATGAGACTCCTTCTTTCTCAAGGCAAAATATTCAGAGCCGAAGCACGGAATGATCGGACCTAATGATGCCACTGTTTAAATAAAGTATGGCTTCAGATTATATGAACAGAGGACAAACAAAGGGGGTGCTCGAGCGAACAATGCTCAACACATGATATAAGAATTTTAAGTAACAAAATTTTTACCCCTTTTGGTTTACAGTGAAACTAATCAAAGGCAAATATTGGTTAACCTCCTTTAAGAACACCACAGTGGGGCTTTTTCCCAATAAATTTACATTTATGGATGTGAAACTTTGCCAGTAAGAGCAACAGGTTCAGTACAGTATAGGTTTCTGAATAAATCATTTTGCCAGAAGAGTATAAAGTCATCAGCAATATTGACAGAGGAATCAGACCAATAGTTTTTCACAGGGGAGTGTGAACAGAATGTACAAACTATATCAATGTCCATTCTGAATTTTTTACATTACATCTTGGGTAAATTTTATAAATAAGTCTAAAGGAGACATCTTTGTTGGAGGACAGATATCAGTTAGGCAAAAGCCAGATGTTACAGTGTAATGAATCAGACTGGCTGAAACGAGGTCCACACGCAGAGTGGGAGGTTTATTCAAAAACAAAGCAAGGTACAAAATAAAAAGGCAATGAACAAGGTTTGGAATCACAAGGAGCTACAATAAGCAGGTATGGGATACTCGCTATACTTATGCTAAACACTTCTCTCTGCATCCTACAACACTCAACATCTAACATCCAACAGTAACCAGCAAGGGATAAGCACAAGAGGGGAATATAAATAGAAACCAAGAAAACAAGACACACATAGAAGACACTAATGACATAATATAATAGGCAACAAATACAAAATATTTCATTTATGCTTCCTCATCCTGTTTTCTTTGTATTTCTATTCTCTGTTTTGGCTCCCTAATTTTTGCTGCTTTATGCTTTAATGACATTATGTTTTAATCGGATTGTGAAGGCTTCAGCACCAAAATTGTGCAACATAGATTTTTAGAAATCATTATTCGAGCAAGTCTTACGCTTTTCTTCTATCTTGTTGATGGTTTTTAACTCAGTGGTTCCTAACAGGAATCCATGGCCCACTAGGGTGTCTCTGTGAGGAGTGAGGGGGGGGGGGTCATTAAATTAATTTAAAAAGCTTTGAAAAATATGTTGTATTGTTAAAGGACAATTGGATACAATTGTAGGAAATCCCCACATCTAGCAAAACAAAAAAAAAAAAAACAACAGTAGTATAGTAACAAAATGCAGAAGAACATTTTGATGGTTGGCTTAATGCTTTGTTTTATTTTCCCCAAGGAAAGCTTTACTGCAGTTATCTGGGTTAGTAAAGTACTCTGTAAAGAGTGAACGAGGCTGGCCACTTTGTCACAAACAAAGACAAACCCACGTCATTTTGAACGAAAAGCAATGGAACCAGTTGGACCATGTTGGGAAAAAATGGCTAACGTGTGCAAATATGATTCACTGTAGCTCACAAAATAACTCAGCTTTGAAAAACCTCATAATATTGAGGAACTCTGATTTTACCTTGTACAACTGAAACTGAGGGAAGTATAAGGGGAGGAGAAGTCCAAACAGTTCGTAAGTTCCAATGTCAAACGATACTGTCAAACGTCACACCTCATTGGTGTCGGAAGATATCCTGTAAATGTTCCGCTTGTGACGGGCAGTGACTTTGCCCTTCAAGGTGACGAGTTTACGGATTTATCAAAAACGTCACACCTCGCGTATGTCCACTGTTTGTGCAAAAAAGAGAAACACAAGGATTTTTGTTTTTAGTCAAACCTGTCTTGCTAATTAGTCAGTCATCTTCTACACCACTACATCCTGTTAAGGGTCATGGGAAGCCCATCCCAGAATACATAGGCCGCAGGGCAGGGACTACCCAAGATGGGGGCCCACCTACCACAGGGCATACACAAAGACTACAGGCAATTTGAAGACACCAACCAACCTAACCTGCATGTCTTTGGACTGTGGGAGGAAACACCCACCAAGCACCTGGAGAACATGCAAACTCCACGCACAAAGACCCAAGGCAGGAGAATCAAATCCCAGGCCTGGAGGTGCGCGGCAACAGTGCTAAACACCACACCACTGTGCTGCCTGTCTTGCTAATTAGTAATTTCTTATTTGTACTGCTCATTTTATGTTATAATGCATTGATCGAAGTGCCGAAAGGACTGTTACTTAAACATAGAGGGCACTTTGAGGATACTTTGTTCAAAAGAATATACATCGTTTAAACAATGCCAGAGTGATGTAATTAATATTAATAAGTGTTTGTATGTATTAATAAATACAGGCAATTTTGTCATCACATCAGAATGCAAGAGAAACAATATCAAAATCTGTGTAGGGGGCCCCAAAAACATTTTTTTGGACGCAGGTACTTGGATAAAAAATGTTGGGAACCACTGATTTCATTCAACAGCGCACTGCTGCCACCAACAGTATCTCAGTGGTCACGTTACTTTTAGTTTAACTTTTAACACTACAGTTTTTTTGCATGTGGTTTAATCCATGCATTGTTGAAGTGCGCCCAAGCATCTTGACATGCTCAATGTAGCCTTCTAGGCTCCTTCAAAAAGAAAAATCGAGGTGAACTCACTGGCTAGTCAGGGTATGGTTTTGTCACCCTCACAGTTCAGTTTATTTCAGACAACCTTCACTGAATGTAGTTTTGTGAGTTTTTGGAATTTTCTGGGCCTGCGGTGCAGGGAAAATTTGGTAAGTGGACCTCTAATACATCCATTTGAGTACCCCTGTTGCAGACAATTTAGCAAACATCTTTCACAAAAGAACAAAGATGGTCTGAATAGCAAAGATGGATTTTCAAACTGGAAACGAGCCTTGGATAGTTTTAGGGAGCATGAAGCAGGACACAAACCTTCAGTTCTTATCAGGTTAGTTTGACACATGGTGGTGTTGCTGAATAAATGAATGTGGCCCATTTCGGGGAAATTAATAAAAGGACAGAATACTTGTGCTGAGTTGTTGCTATCACCACTTCTTTAGGAAAACAAGGCCTTGATTTCCGTGGCCATGACGAACCCAACTTAACAAGAAGGGACAAAGCAGTGTAACGTACAAGAAAGAACGCAGAAAAGGAGAAAGGATGGGTCCACATGTTAGTCATGCTCACATTGCAGAGAACAAAGTATGTTCAAGAGAAAATGTATTTTCCTGACTGTTTCAGGTCAGTGTGTGTGACAACAAGCAAGCTGCATTTATTTAATTCTCAGACGTAGCACACCTTTATGTATTCTGGTCAAACACATATGAAATTGGACCCAACTGGAGAAAGGTTCACAACCCCCAACTGTCCCTTCCAGGATGTTACTCACATGACCCATGTTTTCCTCATGTACATGACCTTTAACTGTGACTCAGTTTACATGTAGCCAAGTTAGTATCCAGGCTACAAAATTGTGGTCACCATGGCAACAACACAGAACGTTTCCAACACCAGACAGGAGAAAGACCTTCTGAATGAGGTTACTCTACTATGATCATCTCATTTCATGAATTTTCATGTACTTATTTTTAATAATGTGTTCTCTGTGACTTTTAACCTTCTAAAGTTGGAAAAAAAGCTAAATTTGATTTATAAACCCAGAAGATTTCTTTATCTAAGCATCAGGTGTGTAAGGTTTCAGCTTGTGTGTTCACACTTTCAGCATATCTGAGTTTTGTAGTGGTGTCTTCAGCCTGGAGTTCTGGAACATCTGGAAGGTGCAACACCTCTGGAAGATACAGAATCTTCAATTTAATTCAAAAATCTGTGAAAACTCTCAAAGGTATGAAATAGTTCACTTGGAGCATTACTTTGTTTTCAATAAACTTCGTATTTTGCTGCAAAACCACTGATTTAAACAATTATTGTAGTCCTTAACAGACCACGGTGCTGTATATGTAGGGTGACAGATGAAGTACTAGCTAAAGGACCACTAGTATTAACTTCATTTTTCCCAATGCAATGACTTTACTGCGGGCACCTTTTATTGCTTTAATTTAAAACAATAAAAAGCATTATGGACTTTAGATGGGGTAGCAAAGGGCCACCTCACATGGTAGGTGACCATTATGCTGGTATCCTCTAGAAAAATGGAGCAAAACATCGTTTCTATGTTACAAGAAAAACAACAAGCAGAAATGTGTGTGATTAACACACTGAAACCAGAGCATCTTGTACAATATATAGTCTGCTATACACAAGCACCAAGGCTTCACGGGATAAAAACAAACACCTCACTGTACAAGACAGCATGAAAAGATTAGAGCAAAGCAACCCACATGCAGGTTTCAATGCGTAAGTCGACAGACTGTTCCTGTCATGAGACAACCATCAGTGCCACCCTCGCCCACTTTCTCAGACACACAGCAGTTACAGATGTTGATGATGTCGTCAACTTCAGGACAGTGTAGTGTCAAGTCTGGGGCACTCGAGTCTCAACTTTGGAACAGTGTAGTGTCACCTTTGGTACAGTTGAGTGTCACCTATGGGACAGTGGAGTGTCACCTCTGGGACAGTGTATGTGTCAATCCTGGGGCAGGGGTAACAACTGGACTCTTTGTATGAAATCCCTGCTTTTGACCATTCCCAATAGAAACACAGCATAAAGACCCAGTCTTTGTTTCATAGCATGGGAACTTGAGACGCCTCTTCAAAGTCCTCACTGTTGAAAGTGTGCCGTGTCTTTTCTCCTCTCTGTAACCCGCCTGGCTGTGATGCTGCTGATCACCGAGACATTGACCCACAGGACAGCTTTTAACAGATTTGACCAGAGAGTGCAGTGTACCATGTTTACACCTTTACCATGTCACATGGTGCACACTGTATATATACCTGACTTGTGTTTGTGTTAAGCAGCCTGTGCAGTGAGCCACATCACCAGGGTATAAAAGATATAATTATCTGTCCTCCTCTATATATAATTTCTTACAGCCTACACATTGTTGGATCTACTGTAGTACCTTTTAGCAATGGTCTTGTCCTCAAACGTTTCCAACTGTGGAGAGCTTGTAAAGCTGAAAGCCGATGTGGTAAAATGTGAGCTAATCAGACAACTACACTGCTGAGTGTGTATCAGCGTGTGACTGTCAGACCGCGCACAACCAGAGCTCACAAGAACACGTGACACTCAGCTGAGAGAGATTTCTGATCCTTCTGTTGGCTTTCAGTGCCTTTGAAACAGGACGTTGGGCAGGGAAAACAACAGTAATTATCCTGTGTTTGTAGGGTGCAGCCCAGTAACACACAAACTACCCCGACACCTACGGAAGAACCCCAAAATTGACAGTCTGCACAGAGGAAAGGAGATGTTGAATGTGAATGCGGTCATGTGTCTGGATGAAGTAGGAGAAATTCAGATTTTCATGAGTAAATTAAGTTCACGGACAACCACCTTGGATGGTGGTCACGCACAAGTGCACACGTCACTTTAAAACTATACTTTTATTGATTTGAAGGTTATTTGACGGTTAGTGAAGGAGACCGTAGAGATATTTTGTGCTAGTGTTTAAATATGCCAGTGTTTTTGGACGATGCTTTACTAAGGAGGTTACACATCAGCATTTCTGATTTTACAGAAGACTTTATACTTTACAATTCAGAAATTACATAGAATTTCTCAATCTGTATAAATATGGCCTCGCAGCTGACGTGAGGGCGGTGTTGCTCCGCTCCTTCCTGTGCTGACGTCTTTCCTTCACTTTCTGTCTGTTGTTTGTTGGAGAGTCCTTAGGGGGTGCTGGAGGAGAGGGAGTCGCAGACAAATTTCCAGTGTGGCTTCTCAAGCTCAGCAGCCCAAACACTCGAGTGTTTTCTCCGGCTCTTGTGGGCGAAGTGGCCAAGTCGCTTTCACGTGTCTCTTTGGCATTCTGGGCCACCCCGGGCTCGTACGTGACCAGAATATCGTGGGTGGACGCCGGAACGGGTAGAGAAGGAGATATTTTTCTCTTGTTTTTCCGTCCATATCTGTCTTTAGACTTCTCCTTTCTGTGTTTCAGAGGGCTGACGGACAACGCACTGGATGCTATGGTAACGGACGCCTTTTCAGGATGGCCTTCTGACGCCTGCTCTTCAAACTCCGTTGCAGCATGATCACTGGTAGCAATCAAAGTGGATGTAGTGCTAGTGTTGCTTTGTTTAGGTTCTGGTGCTGTTTGTGTTCCACCTGTAACGGGAGCACTGAGCATAGTCTGTGAGGTGGAGGGAGGAAATGACCGAGATGAGTACTTCCTTTGGCTTTCTTGGCCAGGCTTTCTCCTTGACTTCTGCCTCTCGGTTTTCAGAGGCCTGACAGTAGTCGTACTGCCAGCTGTAGCGGGTGGCCCTGTTTCTCTGTCACTCCCTGTGCCCACCTGCTCCGCCAACATGCCTGTGACGGTCTCAGCTCCGCTGTCTGAGACATTACCGTCGGCACTTGTGGAGAAGCTGTTGGGTACTGTGTTCTTCCTCCAACCCCTTTTTCGTTCCTTTGACTTTTGGCTTTTGAGGACAAGCGTTCTTGTCATGAGAGCACCTCCGCCTGTGGGTTCATGAAGCCCGCGGACCTGCAGCCCTGACGGATCTGGTTTGGACAGGCTGACAGAGCTCGTGGTGTCGTTGATTTGGCCATTTCTTCGCCTCTCGGGTTCATCCATCATGAGCTTGTTGAAAAACTCCCCCTCGCTGCTCGGGCCCACGAAGCTGTCCATGAAGTTGTTGGCATTTCTGTTTTGTTGATGGTTCAGCTGAGCCCGGTTGACAGACAGGCTGTTGTCTTCTGCCTTGTGGCCTGATGGAGTCACAGCAGATATCTCCTCTGGTGTGGCAAGTTTGTTCACCTCCTGCTTTTTCTTCCGCCCCTTGCCCTTTTTATTTTTTCTCTTTTTCTCCATCTTCTTCTTCTTCTTCCTCTTCCTGTTGCCACCCTGCACCTCCTTCTTGGCCTCCTCTGTCGAGGAACTGTGGGAGGTGGAGACGGTGGCAAGCACTTTGATGAAGTCCTCCGCCACTGTGACCATGTTTCCGATGGAGGGCTCCCCGTGCGCTGTGCTCTGGGAGCTCGATGTTGTTGGTTGTGTCATACTCTCTCCCGAGTCCCTCCAACCACTTTCTGGCCTTTTTTGGACCCGGGGAGCAATGGTCAGCTCATCAATGACATCAATCCCTCCAAAGTCGTATGGTATGGATTGCTTCATCACTGCAGTGGGGACCTTGTCATACCTCTTGCACCTGTTTGGGAAGAAGAAAGTGACCAGCGTCAGAGTGTGGACCTGTGTACTCGTGTACTTGCCCCTTGTTTCACAGAACCCCACTCTTGGGTCAAACTCTGACCCGGGGACCCAGAGTGCTGCAGGTGAGGTGCGAGCGCGTGTTAGAACCTGTCCCGAATACTCACATGCCGTACCAGTGTCGTTCCACACATTGCTCCTCATACACAAACTCAAAGCACGGCACCTCAATGACATTGAAAAACGCCTGGCCGACCACCCGGGAGGACGTGTCGTTGACTCTCCGCAGACAATCTTTCAACCTGAGACACGTACAGAGGCACAAAGGTACATCAGCAAGCCCTTGTGGGTGGCTGCTAGGTTATTGTTGTCTGTTGGCTGTCTATGTGTCAGAAATGGAAAATTGATGTGGTAACTTTATTATTATTATTACTACACAATTTTAGATTAATGTCCTTGAAGGAGCACTAATAACTACCTACTAATTCGCACATGAAAATGGCGTAAGTCAACACTTCCAATCAGAAACCTGCATTCTCTGCAACTGCGCGCTCCGTCCAGAGTAAATGTGTCGTTTTAACAATGGGAAAGCGTTTTATCCATGACACGCAGAACTCACGCGTTGTCGCAGTCGCAGTGGCTGATCGAGTGCCACTTGAAGTTGGTGTAGCCGTAGTTGTAGGAGAAGGCGTGGATCACATGGGGACAGTGGTCATGAACGCGGCAGCAGCTGTCAGTCTCCGCAAACTCGCCTACAAGAAGCCCGCATGTACTAATCAGTGATTATATACACTATATTTTATTTATATGTACAGGTATACAGGTTGTATATACATAAAAATTGCTTTCACGTTTCCACGCATGCATATTGCCTATGTCTATATGTCTCGTTTAGATTATATATTATTCATAGTTTCGTATATGAACATTATGATTACTATATAATAATAATGATGACGATCGGACATGAAATTATTATTATTATTATTATTATTATTATGTATTAAGGTGTTTTATTACGCATGAAAACGTGCTGTGCTATACCCTAACTTTTGCAAACTGCGCAAAGTGCATACGTAACATCATTCCGTTTTTAGAAAGCTCGCAATTTGGACGCGGCTTTACCTAGCTGTTCATAGTTATCCGCGATGTTTCCAGCTCCGCACCACAGAGTTCCGGGATACGTGAAGCCTCTTTTGGCTCTGCTCAGAGTTTGGCCGGTCGCTGTGCCATGGCCTCCTTGTCTGTCTTCGTCCCCGGGGTGCTTTGATCTCCAGCGCAACGCCAGGCAGTTTGCTTTCGCCTCCGCCGCCTTGACCAAACTCCCCTCCACACGTTTGCGTCGCTGGTCATTCCGCCCTAATCTGCACGCATCCATGAAGGACTTCACCTCCACGTGGTCATTTGTTACTGAGCAATCGAGCAAGTTCCCTCCGAGATCGAGGAGGGACCTGACCTTCTCAGTGCCATCGGACACTTGGTGCAGGTAGTTCCCACCAGTTCTGCATATTTTCACACAGAAAGTGGCATTTTGCATGTAAAATACTTCGTTTCTCTCCGCCACTGTGTCCGGCGAGTGATTTAGAGATTGACCCATTACGAAGTCCAGACAGGACAGACAGATCAGTAGTGCCGCCCACATCGTCACGTTTTCAGCACCTGTACCCCATAGACAGCACCCTTTCGTCTACGGCGTCTCGCGGCTCCGGCTTATAAAGGGACGTTTTAGGTGGTCTGATAATTGATACGTTTACAGACAATAATGGGAGGGGTTGGGGTTTATTAACTCTTTCTTGACAAGGAAACATGCATTTACTCTGTGCACAACATTAAAATGTGTTGTGGCTTAATTAAAATAGAATCAAAATCGCAAAGCGCGCACAAACGGATGTATTAAACACCCTAATACATTAAAGTTTTAAATTATTTAAACTTTTGATATAGTTAGTTTTGTGCGACCACAACCAGAACAACACTATGGCAATCCATGGAAGATCTGCGCGTCATTGGTCTAATTACTAATTACAGGCGTGTTAATATTTAACGTAATATTTTATTCAGTAGTTACACAGTTAATACTAGTCGACCCAACTCTATTGCCATGTCGTGACCGAAAGTTACCCCAACCCCCTCACGCCACGAACCACCTTCTTTCCCCTCGAGGAGGAGGTTCCTCTGGCGCTTTCCATAGTAACAAGGGATGGGGTGATCCATTCAACCCACAAGATTGGGCATCTCTCAGATTCCTGAAAGGGCATGGGTAATGACCTACTTAAAATGTGGGAACAAAGTCTTTTTTTTTTCATTGAGAACAAAGGTTTAAGGTTTACAGAAAATCTCATATTTCTAGTGGAATTAGAACCATTTTAGAAATAGAACGCACATGTTGCGATATAATTTTAAAGCGCTGTTATGACTGTTTCATGTTCCTTACATTCAATTGATTAACATTTTTCCTAATTAAGGGGGGGGGGAGGTTGGAGCTTGACAGGTGAAAGCTCAGAAAGCACTCGTATGTTACTAGTCCCATGTGGGAAGCATATGACAAGATGCCACTACATGGATGAACCTTTGAAACGCGGTGAACCTCTAAGACACACCAAGAAACGACCCCAAGTGGAAGATAAATCCCCACGTAGGTTTTCCCTGGAAGAACCAGATCGCTGATAGGCTAGTAGTGTTATGCAATGCGAGACTGGCCCTTATTTGTGAAGCGAACATCTTTGCCGAAATTATGCATAAAATGTTTCAACTCTTGTTTTTAATTGGACGGCTTTGTGTTGCATATAATTGTTTCAGTCCACTTTCATGAATTGTCCGCACCTGCCGGGTGAAATTTTTTCAAAGGGAAAAGTGTAAGTTAAAAAGGCTATCGTGCCGTTCTCAAATTATCCCCCTCCTTCTGGCTCCGCTCCGGGGATGCTGGTTTTATATTACTTCCTCTCTAGTGTCGTTGTCACGTGGTTAAATTAATAAGGGCCTTGCAGGCGCGTGCTCGTTTCCCATTAGAATCGGATTGACCGCTGCAGTTTATTAACGGGTGGCTAAAACTCTTACGCTGGTATAGAAAGGTTAAACTCACAAGAACATCTAAGGAGACATACCTCCACTTCCTATGTGTTTATTTAACACACAGGAATATTTATTAAAATGGTCTGCGTGTGAGTCAGAATTGGACTAAAAATCAGAAAGTAACCAAAATGCATGGTTTATTGTATATTGTCTGCAGGAATATCCATTCTATTAGACCATTTGTGTGTGCGTGTGTGTGTACTGATTTATTAACGTATCGTGTTAAACATAAAAGTTCTTGTAATTTCATAACATGAAATCGTTTGTTTTTCTGTTATTTGTACTGTACTTCTTTCTGAATATAGTAAAATGACCCCCCCCCGCCCCATTCTTAGGCCTATAGTGTTTTCTCATTCAAGGCGTGTGTCTATTTTAGCATCTTGAGAAAAAAATAAACCCGGGTTTTCTATCTGTAACTAAATCCGAATTCGAAGTAAAATCGGAAAAGTAATCCCGTTGTGATCGATCTATCCAGCAGCATCTCGTTGCAGATATAACGGTAGCAATAACGAAGATGAAAATACTGCAAAATAACACAAAAAAATGTAACGCTTCACTTTTGCTTATAGCACTAGAAACGCGTTCAGTTTTTCCTTAAGGGTTTTCTGCGTAGTAGTTTTTCATTTGGATACTATTTTAAAGCCATTTTAAGACATTCTCCCCGTCTAGGCAGCCACAGCACAGTTACCAGATTACTCTTCACCAGAGACAACGTAAAGGGTAGATTCAGTACTCACGGTTCATAAACAAAATTATTTTTTTAAACGACTGATGTGTGAACACACCTTAACACATGCATGTTCATACATGCGTATAAACACGTGTGCATGAAGAGAGTGAACGAAATCGGCTTGGTAAATACTGAGAACCCAACCTACGCACTTCGCACTGCACAAGTCCTGAACTCAAGTGCAGCCGATTGTCACGGGGATTTAACACAGTTGTGCAACCATTAAAAGCTGTTTACAGTGCAACAGATAATAAATTAATTTCTCAGAGTAATTATCATTTAGAGACCGACCTACAAACTAAATCTATTATACTATCCTAATGGCAAGGGACAAATTTCAGTATTTTCGTGTAACGTAATATTTCAGTTTGTTTCCATATTTAAGAGCATGTAAGTCTAAAAAAAGTGTACGTTAAATGTATAGAATGTATAGACAGTTATCTGTTTTTAAACATACCCTGTTGGATTTTTATAAAACAGCTACCAATGGTAATTCGTTAACAACAACATAGTAAATATGCAGATGGTCATGATTAAGTAATTATTTCAATATTTCAAAGTGACTTCTAAAAAGGAAATTGTAATTAAACAAATCATTTATTTTTAAAGTTGTTTATCGAGAGCAAGGTCATTTGACGCATGTTGCTTTCCCAAACTGGACCGTGTACGCCCTAGACAGTGCGGCAGGGGAACACACACACACACACACACACACACACACACACACACACACACCTCTGCGCTAGGGTCACCAGTTCTGACCCTTGTCGTCACCTCACTGGCAGGACCGCTGCTGCCTGACCGCACAGCGAACGTCTCCGCCCCTTTAGAATTACGTCACGCGTTCTGTCTTGTTTTAATGTGCAGTACCCAAGCATGTGCCGCGGTTGATTCTAACGAGTAGTGTTTTCATACACTCTGGTAAGCCCAGCGGAGCTGCACTGACAGACCCGGTCAAAATAGGCTGCACTCTCATCTTTACTCACAGTTTGTCCGCAGATTTCCATCACAGTCAGCGCGCGCTATTTCATGTCCGAGATTATTTCCGTTCCCAGAAATGTGCGCTGCATTGACACATACTCAGAAAAGTGTGTTTGATTTCTTTGAGGGCGTAGGCAAGTTGTGATATTATCCTAAAATATACACGTACTTAAGGCTGATTGGTTTGGTTGGGAGTATTTTTGAAAGTAAAGGTCAGTGAAATCCTTTATCTCCATATGATGGAGTTTTGTCATGTGGAACAAAATTCTTTGTTAAGCCAGTCTGGAGTGAAACTGAAGGCTGAATTTGTTTAAAATCTTGGAGAAGCTGCAAATTCCATTAGATTCTCCTGGACTACACTTATGTACCCTTTCCAGAAGGGCCATGGCTCTGTCAAAGTGACCTCTAGGGTCCTATATAATTAAACGGTCCTTTACAGTTGTGCGGTCAGATACAAACATTTAGCTCGTGCCGAAGGGTCGCGATTTCACAACCTGATGAAGGCATGATGAATCGGAGTTTCTGAAGCCACTGTGGGCTGATATTGTTCAGTCTGCCGGTTACCTCCCAGGACCACACCAGGCAGCCATTCCATCCACCATGGACCTGAAACTCCCACTTTTCCTGTGACATTTTAGAAGCACAGTTCACTTTGATATGATACATTTTTATATGGCTAGATGTTTCCCTAAACCAGGGTATTGTTACCTGTAAATATTTTAGAACCTTTTATGCAGACGCAGGAAACTAACCAACCTCCTTTCCGTCCTGGACAACACCTCCCACCCAGTACAGTGTTTTGGCTGGACAAAGAGCATGTTCAGCCAGAAACTGATCGCTGCCAAGTGCTACACAGAACACAAGAGATCTTTTCTTTTTAGTGGCTGTTAAACTTTACAACCCCCCCACTGTAAGGGGGACTAATGCTGAAACTGGACTATGTCTGGACAATCACTTTTCAAATCAGGATTCATACATATGAATGGTATTACTGTATTTAGTTGTATTGGTGTGACTCCAATGGTGGCTGACACTCTTTGTTTTCGAGAAGAGAGCAGCTGTAACAAGGCAAAGCAAATTTCCCTTTGGGATTAAAAAAGTTCTTTGAAATCGTGAATGAAGCGTTATCACAGGGATACGCTTGAGTAAGGAAAATATGCAATACCATATTTTTGCACAAGAGGGCACTCTAGCATTAGGATTACTGTACTTGTCTACCTGAATGTGCGAGTACATAACGGTGAGGTGGTGTTCTATAGAATGATTTTGTTTTAAGTTATTTTCTGTAACTGAATGTACAACACATTTTGTAAGTCCCCATGCATGTATTCTGTACAAAAAACAGACAGGTATAGTTCATCACCAAACCCGTAGGCTGTAGTTGTACATTACTTTATTTGTTTCAGTTGAATTTAACAAAAATGTTTAATCAAAGACTTACAACACTCCCTTTAATGTGCCAGCAGTTCTCCAAGTAACTGTTCAGAATTCTCAGCAATTTCATCTTAGTAAACTCCCAAATAAATACAAATCTCCCAACAATGCATTCGCTATCATCTTACATGAAAATATCTCCAGTACAAAGCTATAAAAAGTTATAAAAGCGTATGAAAACAAAACAATAAGGATTGTTCTGCTCTAGCATGCAGTACCATGTTGCATAGTTAAGTGTATTCAGAAAGATCCTTTCGTAGGCTGCAAGACCAAGGAGTGGCTAAAATAAACTGCAGTGGAATTCTGCAAAACCCACCAAAACTGCAGGCCCACGTCTGGTGTGGGCTGACATTAAATCCCCACCGCTCCACCCATGGACATTAGCGCTACATTTCAACACGTAGCATTTCTCCAGGCCTGAGGTTCAGTTTGGTTCTGGTAAGGGAGAGGCCCTCCTTACATCCGCCTGCTCATCTTCTTTGGTACCTAGTTTCCTGCAGAGTAGTGTCCCATACCTGCTGTGCAGCCCTTACTTACAGCAGTGCGGCTGCTTTCTCTTTGATGATGCATACAGGTTGCTGGAGTTGCTGCTGATTCCTGTAAGAAACAGAGGCTTAATGTTCCTCCAGAGAAGAAGCTTTCCAGCTATGGAGGTTTCATCATCATGGCATTGCTCACTCTCACATGTCTTCTTGATGCTTCACCCAAACAGTAATGTTGGAAGCCTACAGTACAGCCAACGTACGGCTTCCTGTTTGAAACATCAGCTATTGAGTCTGTTCCTGGAGGGGCTGAGATGTTACTTACGGACAATGTCACCGACGCGCCTCGATCCGCTCTTCTCCAGCTCAGCCAGGACGTTGGACTCGAAGTTCAGTGATGCCAGGCGGAAGAAGAACTCCTTCACATTCTCACCTGCAGAGAAGGAAAGTGACCAAAGCGGCCACCACCTAAAGGACTGCAGCTAATCGGAAACCCGGACAGGCGAATGTTGGGGTCACAGGGTGTTGGGGTCACAGGGTGTTGGGGTCACAGCCGTAGTGCGTCTTTGTGCGCTTCAAACGTCGATTTAAAAAAAAGCTTCAGATGCAGCCAGTGACAAACCAGTCCCCAAACTGTAGACCTTTCATCATTTTCCAAACACTTTCAGAACAAATCACATCGTTTCCAGCCTGCCAATGTTGTGATGTCGTGTGGTACGCTGTGCCACTAACCCACCTGACAATGCAGAAACGGCCCAGTACTCCGCCTTCATCTCCCTCGCCACCTTGATGGCGTCCTGCTCCATCTGGGCATACTGAGCAGGAGACTGAGGGGACAGAGACGGGAGCGGGGGTTAGGGTAAAGGGAGTGGCAGGCTTACAGTCCAGGTATGGAGCGAGCTGGCCGGAGCACGCACACTCAGGTCCTTCTTCGTGCCAACGAGGAAGAGAAGCACGCTGGTGGGGTCGTTCTCCTTCATGGCATCCTCCAGCCACTGCCTGCAGACAAAGGTAACGAGGTGAGCATAAGGATAGGAAGACGCAGCCTAGGGGTCCAGGTGCCAGGTGAGAACGAGCGCACTGTCTACCTCGTGTGGTCCAAAGAGGCCACGTCAGTGATGTCAAATACGATGATGACAGCTGGAGGAGACAAAGCGGGGACTGTCAAACCACATGCTATTAACTACAGCTCACGCTGAGGAGCCTGTAACCGGCCAACACTGCTTCTTTACCCTGTGCTCCCCTGTAGTATGTTGAGGCGATACACTTGAACCTCTCCTGTCCCGCAGTGTCCCACCTGAGAGGGAGCGACACAGAGGGAAAAGTGCGCAAACGGAGGGAATCAGCAGAAAGTTGAGACTGTCAAGAGAGTGCCCCATTCCGCTTACAGCTGCAGACTGAAGGGGACGCCAAGCACTTCAAACCGCTCCATCTCGAAGTCCACACCGATGGTTGCTTTGTAGTTCTTGTCGAAGGTGTCCTTACAGAACCTGATGGGGCCAGGGCGAGGAAGTGCAAGGCGTCAGGAAGACTCAAAAGGCCATTCTTCAGAGGGTCACAGAGACTGTGCTGAAGGTTAAACTAGAACCTGCTCACAGCCTCCTCCCAGGCTGCTTTCTTCACCTAAACAATGGCTCAAAGGTGTTGTTTAACAGGAGGTTTCTGGGCAAAGTTTCTGGTCCTGCATATATGGTTAACTAATGAACTTACATAATGTTTTACATTTCCTTCAACAGGTTCAAATCCTGCCCTTTCCTTAGCCACTAGCTCTCCAGAGCACTTCAGTCCTAAGGTAGCTTACCTATTAATCAGACAGGTTTTCCCCACTGCCAAGTCACCAACGACAATGACTTTGGAAATCTTGAACCTGCTGGGAAAATCACAGACAGGAAGGCAAAAGTGTTCACACTGGGAAAACCAGTCTACCCGTTTTGGGCCTGCCTCCATGGCAAACCTGGCGGGGGGTTATGAATGGCTGGCTTCAAAATTTGACACCCTCACCCCACGGTGCCAGTCCGTTGCTCTTGGCAGGCAGTCGTCACCCTGGACTGAAACTCTTCATGGGTGTGGACTGCTGCTGCTTTAGTGAAAGGCTGGAATGACATGGAAAATTCCGTCACACCCCTCTTTCCCTCCATTCTGCAAACCCAGGCTGCACACATGAAGAAGACAAACAAGCAAAGCCCCTTTAAAGTCAATCTGTCTACAGGGGCAGAATAGGATTATTCCACCACCTCTTGCTGAAGACACACACAAACCATCAGGATAGTAGTACAGCTGCCCCACTCTGCTTTAACGAGGGAGGGGGATTTACATCCGTACATGGTTTTCCAGCAGGTCTACACTTCCAGCACAGCAAGCCATTGCATTCCTGGGACTGAGAGGAAGAGGAAGGTAGGAAGGAAGAGGGGATACCTGGGGCAGATCAGCGATGACACGATCCCGTCTCACAGGAGGCAGAACGCTCATGGTGGAAGCTGAGACACACACACACACACACACACACACACACACACATACACACAGGTGGAGTGAGGACAAAGTAACACTAAGATGTCCTTTGTACTAGCCGAGTCCACACATAGTGTCTGTTAAAATTATCCAAGCCCAGTGAACAAGTAACCGAACAAGTAACCCATAATAGGCAAATGCCAGAGTGCGTCTTTAAATTCAACATATTCATCTGGCTGGTCTTCCAGAGAAAGATACAATGCAGCTTGCTTTATTCTGGAGCCTGTTCAAACCTAAAACTGCAGATACATCCCACACTAGATTAGCACAACAGCCACTCCAAACTTTCCTTTCGTGTTTCATTACGCTGAACAATCTACCATCTCCACTCATGACCTGCTATAACTATAGCTGTTCAATACAGACCGTAAAATTATAAAACATAATCGATACATGTACATACATACATCGGGTGCAGAAGCCACCGATAACCATAACACAAAGGAAAATTTTTAAGTAGACAAATAGTTTTAAACCATTTTCATTTGATTGTTTGAAAATGAAATAAAACGTTATTCAATTTATGAATGACAAATCTAACATCCTACGTATACAACAGGAATCTGCCCGAAGGAGTTCCCGACTAGTGTGTAAATTTATAGTGTATAAATAATCGACACGTTCCCGGTTTAGCCTGCTTTGTACATTTTTACGTGACAGATGTAGATCTGGTCTAGACACTGTTCAGATAATCTGTTTTAATCCTTTTACGCAGTTAATCGTTTCTTACAAAAGACTGCAGAGCTCAGTCCTGCTGGGTGCCGCTGCGAACTGGGACGAGGTCCGCTACTCGTTCAGAGGATGTGCCCTGTGCATCAGGGAAAGAGGACATTGTCCAAGTTACACAAAAGGTGTCCATCATCTTAACATGGAGTGAAAAGCATGAAAACTGCCGACGAGGTAACAAAGTCCTTTCCCTCACTAATTTACAACACATTTATTTTATATAGATTTGCGATGTTCACGTAATAAATATTCTCCTTAATACATGTCCATAAGAGTAACGGCATTTGGGTTTATATTGTAATAAGTGCATTGGACACGCAGCCAGTCCTGTACCCAACCTTGGCACGCCGAAGATGTTCTTCTCAGCGGCTTCTCCGATTTTCATAGCCAAGAAAACGAGTCTAAACGTTCATCAAAGATGCACCCCCAGTGAAGCCAGCAAAACAGTAATAGTAGCAATAACCCACACGACTGATTATCCAGCCCAATGCAAACAACACATCCTCCACCTACCCGACACTGCCAGAAAAGTTCCCAAATTCCGACCCACGGAAGTGATGAACTCCACACGCATTAAGGACCGCTATGAGTCAGGACACGCGCTTTCTCACTTAAAACTGAGATCCTGACCAAGCGCTTGATCTTGGGGTCCCCCTGGCGCTGTTTACGGGTACACACAGAACCACGGAAAGTATTGCGTCAACCAACAAATAAATTGCATGTGTGTATTCCACACACACCAGATGCATGCAGAAGCGATTGGGTGATCCCTAATATCATCCGCTTTTTCCCCCACTGCATATTTTAAAATGTTGTGCTGGTGTATTAATATTCGTTGCATAACCCAAGTATGACAGAGTGACAGTTTTTTCAAGATATTATAGTGCAGAGAGGAATAAATTTAAACGTAATCCTTATAAATTAGAGAATTAGAGAGCAGTCCTCAGGACTACAACTCCCATGATCCGCGCGACTTCCTGGCCAGTTCCGTTCTCTGACTCCACGTGTCTTTTTACCGAATATGGCACTCGCTGACGGCCAGGTATTTGTGAAAGGGTTTATTAAAAACAGCAATGCATTTACAATATATGTTTTACAAGTGCAGTGTGAACCGTTTATGTTACAATATTGTGTGTTTTGGCGATCTGTAGAGAAAGTAATTTCACATTTCTCTATTTTGTCACCAGTTTTTGAAACACAGTGAGTCAGTATACGCTAATAATAATCTTTAAAATTCTAAGGCAAGAATAAAATGTAAGATGCAGAACAAATCAGATTAATGGTTTTATCTGTGTGGGACTGTATACCTGCATATACAGCAAACCGAGGTACTGTATAGAGCCCTGTAGGGAGTTTTGGTTCAGGTGGGCTGCTCGTTAATTGACCTGGACTGAATTGCTAATTAAACACTTCAAACGACTGTAATCACGATAAATATTGTAACCAAGACAGATACCTGTGCTGTGAGTTCAGTAAATAACATGACTGAAGGACATGGTGATGTGTGGCCTTATTTGGTAAAAATTTTAAGAGTGTTGGATTTACAGAATGAAAGCAGAAAGTGATAAACTTGGATTAAATAAAAAATTTTTAAAAATGACTGCTATCTCTTTTGGTACTGACAAATAGCAGCATGCAAGACATCAAGGAAAGAAAAAAAATAAATTAAAAATATTAAATTGGTAAATGTTAAGATTAAATTTTTAAATGGATAAAACTTTATAATATTTGCAAGCATTACAATGTTTTTTTTTTTTTGCTATTGTCATCTTCTGCTGGAGTTTTACAATGTTATCCACACTGTATCACTCTTGTCAACTAGGAAATTACTGACAAACTCATGTAGTGGCTGTAAATTGTATGTATCGCATCTGGCAAAAAGTTCTGCTATTCTCAGATGATGCCCTGATGGGATGTAATCCTCTTTAAATGTCCAAGGAACACTACATAGCATTTGAATCAATGTTCCACTGTTTTTCTGAATTGTTTAAATTTAGCAGATGTAGTTATATATGGGATTTTACCATGAAGGGGTGTAAAACTAATTACATTACTTCTCGTGTACTGTTTATGTGTTCCGTGGTTCTGAATCGCCATGAAGCTGTTCATGTTATTTCCATAATTTTATTTTCTCCATCGTTTTCCAACCATGTCGTTATTGTCTGTGCCTGGTGTAGTCAAAGGTATATGTTTTTTTTTTTTTTTTTTTTGATGAATAATTTTGTGGTGCTGATGAATCCACAGTTTGGAATGTGTGATTCTTCATGGGGTCAGACAGATACTGCACAGCCTCACCACGAAAATATCCAAGCTGTGCATATGCTTTGTTTCAAACCTGTAATTCGTTTGCACTAGTTGGAAACAGCGGACTAACTTGGCATATTGGTCTGGTTTCTGTTCACACACAGTAAAAATCCAAGCGAACCAAAATGAATCACTGCCAGTCATGTGAGACTGTTCTCTCCGTTCATTGGTTAAAAGAGTCTGGGGCAGGAACGAGAACGTAAGCACAAGTTGTGAACTGGTCAATAGTCCTATGAAAGAAATTTGCTCTGCAACATGGAGAAACAGCACAATTAGCTCATAAGTATGGTAATTATCTGTACTGGTGCCTCATTTTTTTTCCACTTTCACGTGGCTCTGTTCAGCAGACCGTACAAGTCCCTTCTCTTTAAGCCATTGACTGAACATTTTGAATCCCTCAATGTTTTTATGAGCTGTTTGTATGAGCTAGCAGATGTTCTCATCTTCCCATGTATGTGTATTTAAGGACAATAAGAGCTGCTGCTTCTACTCTTAATTGCAAGCTACACAAAGAATTTTTCTTTTTATAGCATTAAGACTGAAAAAATACAATAAAACAATACTCTTTATTAACAATACATAGATGTTGGGTAAGGGGGAGTGCTTACAACTGTAAAGCTGTTTAGTATCTATATAAACGTATAATGTTCACATCCAGTGTGAAAACATCAGCTTTATGTTTGTGGGTTCACTTTTTGAGGGTCCTTCAGCGTATATGGGCTTCATTCAGTTAGGGCTGGTCAGAAGGCCAGTCCCCATCATATCAGCCCAGTTTTTTAATTTCCTTTTAGCTATAAAAACCCCTAGATTCCACCTCCAATTTGGGTTTGTTTGAGGGTAAATTCCAGAGACTGCCCACAGGGGGAACCAAAGCCATCAAAGTTAATTTGACGCCACGGCTACCATCAGTGTGTATCACTGTTGTGTCACAATACGCAGAATGTCATTCCAGAACCAGCAGCAGACGGCTGTATTCGTAACAACTGTTCTGCATAAATACTGAAAGTGGCGGCATAAAACTGGAGGTGTCCACAGGAAACACTGACAGGATGCTGAGTAGAGAACGATGCTCAGCGAGACACACAGAAATCTTGAACGACTTCCATATAGGTGAATTTAGAAAAAAGTCATCTGCACACACTTACACGCACACACGTATATGCACGAAAGGTCGAGATGTGCTCGGTCACTCGCTGAGGAACTTGTTGGAGTCTTCTTTCGTGAAGCCGTTGTGGGCCAGGTGAGCCCTGCCCAGTGGGAGGAAGTCTGCCCGGAGCAGGCGGCCAAAGTAGACAAGAATCATGAGGTTCATGAGCATGAGTGTGCTGAGGAAGTACCCAGCATGCTCCAGCCGCGAGAAGTTCCCAATGAGGTAGCAGGTGAGGTAGGCCTGGGTGCCCAGGCGGAAGACGACGTAGGTGCCGAGGTTGAGCAGCCGGTTGAGGCTGTAGATGTGGGAGGCCTGCGCTCCGGCCAGCTTGAGCAGAAGACGCGTGTGCAGGAACACGCTGTTCACCTCGACAAGGAGCGCCACCACGGCCCCCGCCACGTAGAGTCGCGTGAACACGCAGTAGAGAAAGACCCACACCACCTGGGGGCAACAGAACAGACAGAACGCGTTTGTGGAGTCGGGCCCGCACCAAGGAGCTTCCAGGATCCAAACGGCCAAACATGGCTGATGCTGCAAGAGAGCGGTCACTGCAGGATGCGCTGTTGCGTCTTCTCTACTAGAGGCAGTGTTGCACAGATGCTGCCATAAAAGAGACAGTTTTGCTCAGTGCCTGACCATCATGTTTTTTGTCTTTGAGAGTCACGTGTTTCTCCTTCTGTTTACATCGCCTCCCACTGGCAGAATGTGACCGCCATTACACAAACACGTGATGTGTACGTGTGCTATGTGGGAGTATCTTTTGCGAGACATGGAAAGGGACCCACAAAAGATCCATGCAGGTCTGACCTCCCCCACCAACCCTCCACATACACACACACACACACACACACACACCACTGCGTTCTTCACAAGTGTGTGTGTGTGTTGTTCTGGTGCTGAAGATGTGTGGTCACCCAGCAATATGAATAAGGCCCTGTGTATTACTCTGAGAATAACACCATTGTGATCCTGCCTGCCCCCCAACACCCAAAAGCCATGGACTGCCGTCCTTGTGACTCCAACATCCTGTAAAGACCCATTTGACAAATGGAGCAGGAGCTGCTGAAGTAAGACACTCGAGCATTCTGGGAAACAGGAAACAGTCATTTGAAGAACATATTATGATTGCTAAGCTAAGTTTGTAATATTTGTCTTTCTGGGGGTATTGAAGACCTACAGAGGAAACAGATGTTTTTTGCAAAAAGAAAAAAAACACCATAGAAAAATATAGCTTTGTTTTTTGGGTTTTACAATCTGATTAACCTGAATGGAAGAGAACCGCTTGAAGCTTAACAGCATTACCATAGCATGATGCAGTAGAAACTCCCATGATCCTCTTGCGTGCCCAGTAAGGATGATGTCACCCGCATCCTGAACAAAGTATCCTGTCACCAAAAGAATTTGGTCAGTATCAACCAATGTCTCTCTCTCTCGATGTACCATTTCAGATTAGGTGTTTAAGGTGTGTTACAAAAATAGATATCCTCTTGATATTAAAAGTAAAAATACACGCAAATGCTGTGATAAAGATGCTTTAACATGTTCCTCCTGTATATGGACCATATGGCTATTTATGTACGTCCATTTGTGGCAGCAGGGACAGGTTGGCACTTGGTGGGGGCCAAACCCTTCTTCAGGCTGCGTTTCTCTCCTGCCTGTGAGGAGCAGAAAATCAGCGTCTAATTGGGGAGGGGGTGTAAGGGGGGGGGGGGCTCAACATATGGAGAAATCATAAATACTAGACTGAAAAAGGCGTAGCAA
>JABJVR010031905.1:0-32274 GCA_025773905.1 Chitala chitala
CCACCAAGCACAGGGAGAACATGCAAACTCCACACACACAGACCCAAAGCAGGAATTGAACCTCAGGCCTGGAGGTGTGTGGCGACAGTGCTAACCACCACGCCACCGTGCCGCCTAGGTCTGAAATCCACATGCTGCAATTAAAATATCACTGTAATCAGAGCGTATCATCAAAATGATAGGAAAATTTGGTCTTCAGAACACATCTGATTAATGTTTCTGATGTGAATTATATCAATGAATGGTTTTGTTTCAGCACTGGATTTTTAACATGTAACTGCCAAAACACGTAACTACTGAAATTCTGAAACTCAACATTTGGTTCAATAGTTCTTAAGCATCCACTGTATTCAACAGCTTACAATCAAACAAGGTGGGTGGATTCAAGTGGGATTTTGTTATGGATAATGATCCATAATTGCACATAAGATAGCAGTACGAGTCCCGGCACACTCACTATACTCTTACATGTTTCGTAACAGCCTTCACAAAGACTTATTTGTAAACATGTGAGATGTAGTTTGTTCTAGGTAAATCTTCTTTTACCTAAACTTATTTTTTCTACTTGGTCTAAATCAGGTGTTTGTGGTTTGTGGATATATTTCAAGGGGTCTGTGACTGACACATTTATTTTCACTAACCTTTCTCATGTACCATTTCCTTTCTGTTCTGAATGTGAGTAGCAACCTGCAGTACCATTAGCAGATTCACCAATATCAATCAAATGTTTTTATATAACACTGCATTTATTGTACATATCCTGTACATATATTGGTTTGTATTTATCAGATATGCTGCTACACACATGGTTGTGCTCTTACAATGAGATAGCACTGGGTGTCTTGCTCAAGGACACACTTGGTGGCTGGGCTGGGATTCAAACCAGGAGACTTCTACATCTCAGCCTGATGTTCTACCCATTGAGCCACCAGGCCACAAGTTGGCCTTAAGATGATTCTGAAGCTCTCAGTAGATATTTTTCCAGACTTTACTGAATTGATGAGTTAACTTATACTGTAAATGACAGCTTGTTCAAACCAGCTGTTGTGTTTGAATTTGAAAGGTCAGTTTGCTTGACATACTTACTCTGTCCTCAGGAGCTCATGATGCTCCGCTCTGCTCTACAGTGAACATCATACAATGGAGGTTTCCGAGGTAATTTTGATTGATTGCTGGTTTCTAGACCAGTCCAACGCAATCAATTGGTTTATTTTAGGTTCGTTATGAGCTCAGGACATCTGACCTCCACCTCTGTTCTCAGTTTGTTGTGTTCTAATGGGGTATCAGCAGCGCTCCCTGGGGTCTTCAGAAGATGTAGAATCACAGACCATCTGAAAGTGTTTACACCATATTCCCTGTATTGGCTGGTTACATCTGCAACCTTCTATGAAACTTCATGAATTAAATTTAAACTGGTACCTGAATGAGTCTTGAAGCAGTGAGTGAGAAGACCTGTTTTTCAAATAATTACTTCTCTAAAGCAATGAGAAGGTGAGGAGGAGCAGGAGGCAGCTCCTGCAGAGGCCCTGGAGACCCCGGCTTGGGGACATTCGGTCTGTGCAGTAGGGCGCGAAGGACATTTGTAGCACGAGGCCTTGTCTCTCCCAGGACTGGTTTTGAACCACTACTTGTGGTGTTTTCAGCTTCTTTGTTTGGCATGTCCCTTTAGCTGCAGTGCTCAGCGTTGACACTGACGTGAGACTTGTGTGTGTTTCACCTGGGTTCTCAGTGACCCCGCTTGTCAGATGTGACAGTCAGCATCCTACAGAGGCCCTGCTGCATGCTACTTTTACTTCACTTACTTTTATGCCCTTGCAGAATGTGTTGAGGTGAAGCAGAAGGAGAGGGCACCTTTGCAGGCATGGGCTCCTCTGTGTAAAGGGGTCTGGGGATTTCAGCTGCCATCATCATGATCTACCAGTGGAGTCCGTTGCTATGGTGAACGGTCCTGTTGGAAACGGATACTGATGGTGAGACTGCTGGGAAATGTCACTTTGTTCACTGCAATAGTGAGAATGATGCAGCTGCATTATGTGTAAGCTGAGGTGCCAGAGGTCTGGGTAAGGGCGCTGCGTTGGGCACCTCCAGAACCGGAGAGACAGGGGGGGCTGAAGTGAGCCATATGCACACACTAGGGGCCATACTGAACAGTACGATTCCCAGTGTCTTGTGTCTAGTTTCTCCCACTGTAGTCTCCAAATTCCCTGTTCCCTAACCTTACCTTTTGTCCTTCCCAGCCCATGTTCCTGTCTCAGACTGACCACCCAGTATACCAACCTATCGCCTGTTTCTTGGACTGTGACTTTTGGATCGCCCTCTTTTGTTCCATCAATAATAGAATAGAATAGAATAGAACAGAATTCCTTTATTGTCATTGTACAATTAAGCACAACTAAATTTGGGTGCATCTCTCCATAATTATAAATAATAAAATAAATATACTCTGCACAAAGGATCTTGCCTCCTGTGTTCTCTGTAATGTTACAGTGTTTCATACATGTCCAGTAAGGAAGTGGTGTACACTCGGTCATACAGCTAGGAGCAGGGTTGTGTGTGGTGTTACTGACATACAGCTAGGAGCAGGGTTGTGTGTGGTGTTACTGACATACAGCTAGGAGACGAGGTGTGTGTGGTGTTACTGACATACAGCTAGGAGCGGGGTTGTGTGTGGAGTTACTGACATACAGCTAGGAGCGGGGTTGTGTGTGGTGTTACTGACATACAGCTAGGAGCGGGGGTGTGTGTGGTGTTACTGACATACAGCTAGGAGCGGGGGTGTGTAAGGTGTTACTGATATACAGCTGATATATATATATATTATATATATATTTGTATATATATATATTTTTTTTGTGGCACCTTTCATTTGCATAAGAACATCGAACAAACCTTAGTAGTTATGTCTATAATATCTTACTAATGATGAGAGCACTATTGTGACAATTATAAGAATGTGTGTGCTGACGTGAAAAGGGTAGAACAGTACCAAGGACAGAGAACGGGGCCATGAGCTCTTGTATAGTAACACAAGCACATAAAGAGCACATGCATCATATACCTTCTAGAGGTTGAAACATTAGGCAACCTATTGAAAATATTTAATGTGAATAGAAATACTTCTGAAAAAGATATTTTGTATCTAGTAATTCTATTCTTCTGTTCAGGTGGATTTTAGTCTCTCTTTTAATTATCACCATAGTGTTTCCTAATTACATTCACATCACATGATCACAGATGGGGCATTGTTGTGCTGTTTCCTAATTACATGTTAGTATCACAATGTGTGAGTCATCATTGATACCTAGAATGTAAAAAATGATGTGATTCACATTGCATGATCACAGATGGGGCAGCACTGTGCTGTTGTGGCGTTACAGGATGTCAGCTCGATGTACGACCACTGAGGCTGACAGCAATTAGAACAGGTGACTGAGCTGGTCGTTATGTGCGACAGAGTAACACCCTGCACACCGGACTGCATCCAGAGAGACACGATGAAGCGAGATTTGCTGATGCAGCCAGTGATGGTCTGTCCTGCCCTCTTCACCTGACCAGTCTAATGCAGGACCTCTACACCCCCCACATGGTTATGGTGCTGTTTTCTCAACAGAGTAGAGGCAAGGTCTGCTGAACAAAGCAGACAGGGCTGTTCGTGTGTGAGTCTCTCAGGTCCCACTGCCACAGACACCTGCCCGGGAGCCACAGTCCACCAGCTGGCTCACATGGCTGTGTTACTTCAGAGGCCTGTCCATACAGCCCTGTGAGTGCCACGCCTCCACACAGTAAGAGTAATGCTGTCAAACACCAGTCCACTTTCTGCTTTTACTCAGAGTACACCACTCTCATTTTTGCTTCTGGTACCTTGAGTTAAAAATGTAGCTCTCGGTACTGATTATAAAAGTTAATTAAAATTATGTGTGGTGATCATAATTCCTGTACAGACAAATAAACAAAACCAGAGGTGTCCCAGGGCCCATACTGGTAACTGTATATTTCTGGTTTATGTCTAGAACAGAACCTTACAAACAATGTAGTCTTCAGGTCGCCCTGTTGGTTACTTTTTATTTTTTACTAGGAAAAGATTTATTACTGTTAGATTTATGTCTATGAAGATTCTCAGTCATCCAGATCATGGTTATCTCAAGTGGTGTTCGGTGGCAACTGGAGTTGCTTGGAAATCCTGAAGATATTTCACCTTCTCCTTTTCGCCTTCATCTGAAAGGTTCTTCAGTTGTAACTGGCTGGGAGCAGCAGGTATATAAAGCTGTTAGTCACTGACACCCTGATAATCATTAGTGGGTTTTAGTTAGGGTCACATGACTCATATGGTCACATGGTGAGAACGACTGTGAATCTGCGTCAGAAGTGGCAGTGGGCCGTTAGAGTCACACTGGTCCAAGTGTGAACTACTGAGAAACCCCCTTGGGAGTGTTGAGAGAACTGCATTGTATGTAGGTGACAAGTGGTGTCCTAGGCCTCCTCCTCTGTTTAGGGAGGGTTGTTCCAGTCTTGCATAGATGGCCTCCTCTTTCACACCATTGGTCTTCTCTGTCCAGAATGTGAACACTGCTATTTTCAAAGGAGTGGTCCTTGTCTTTCAGATGTAGCTAGATGGCTGAATCCTGTCCTGAGGTGCTGGCTCTCCTATGCTGAGCCATGCATTTGTGGAGCTGTTGTTTTATTTCCCCGATGTATAGATCTGTATGATTTTGCATACTGGATTGCATATATTATATTTTCTGTTTTTGTCTAGGTGTTTTTTTCCTTGGGGTGGACAAGGTTCTGCCTTAGAGTGTAGCTGGGTTTGAAGTGAGCAGGGATGCTGTGTTTGTTGAAAATCCTCCTGAGTTTTTCAGATACCCCAGTGACATACAGTACGTATGTGATGGCAATATTCTGCCTTTTGTTGTTATTTTCTTCCCTATCAGTTGTGGAATCGTTCCTACTGGACCTTTTTGCAGATTTGACAAAGACCTTAGACAAAGTAATAATGTCTTAATGTGTGTGCCCCCTCTTGTGGTAAAGAAACTGGTGAAGAAACTGCACATTCAGTGGTTACACGTAAGGGAGTCATGAGTTTAAATGAAAAATACTTGATTTCTGTTATAATCATACTTGTTGGGTATTCAGGGATCCTGTTTCTGTATAACTGCATGATAACACAAAAATGACTCTGACACATAATCAGAACATCATTTGTTTCATGTGAATCAAATGTTATTTAAGATGAGAAGTAATGTTCTTTCATTAAGTGTGCTTCCACTTCAGTTCTAACACGAACTGTATTGAAATGTGGCCCACATTGTGTTTTGCATTAGCCTGTGTGCTATTTGAGGAGTTACAGCTATAACCTGACGATTTACAGCTGACCTGACGATTTACAGCTATGACCTGATGAGTTATAGCTATGACCTGATGAGTTACAGCTATAACCTGACGAGTTACAGCTGACCTGATGAGTTACAGCTATGACCTGATGAGTTACAGCTATGACCTGATGATTTACAGCTATAACCTGACAAGTTACAGCTGACCTGATGATTTACAGCTATGACCTGATGAGTTACAGCTGACCTGATGAGTTACAGCTATGACCTGATGATTTACAGCTATGACCTGATGATTTACAGCTATGACCTGACAAGTTACAGCTATAACCTGACGAGTTACAGCTGACCTGATGAGTTACAGCTATGACCTGACGAGTTACAGCTATGACCTGACGAGTTCCAGCTGACCTGATGAGTTACAGCTATGACCTGACGAGTTACAGCTATGACCTGATGAGTTCCAGCTGACCTGATGAGTTACAGCTATGACCTGATGATTTTCAGCTATGACCTGACAAGTTACAGCTATAACCTGACGATTTACAGCTGACCTGATGAGTTACAGCTATGACCTGACGAGTTACAGCTATGACCTGACGAGTTACAGCTGATCTGACGAGTTACAGCTATGACCTGACGAGTTATAGCTATGACTCAGATTGTTACAAACTTGATGAGTCACATGTGTGTCTTTGGCTTGGATGAACAAGCCTGTCTGATGAAAGATTTAGCAAAGCAGAAATGTTAGTCAGTGAATGTCAGGTTACTGAGTCACAGAGACTGTCACTCACCAGTCATTCTTTGAAATTTGTTGTAGTAGTAGTAGTAATGCAGCCTGGTGGCTCAATGGGTAGAACATCAGGCTGGGATGCAGAAGTCTCCTGGTTTGGATCCCAGCCCAACCACCAGCGGTGGCCTTGAGCAAGACACCCAGCGCTAGCTCATTGTAATATGCATATGAAATGTTGTAAATCACTTTGGATAAAAGTGTCTGCTAAAAGACTTGTTATAATAATGTTTATTTATTTAGCACTTTTCTACATACTCTGACACTGCATTGTAATGAATGTGAAATATATGGAGTGACACACAGAAACACAGAAAGCTGGATGACGTGTGCATCTGAGTACTGAACTGAAACTGTGTTTCACGTTTGTGGGAACAGGCGTGTTGCTGGGGCTTTATATAAAATTACAGAAAATGTTTGTGTAGCCTACATGTGCCTTTATATAGCCAAAGTGTTCTGTGTGTAACAATCTTTTCAAACAACAGGCTGTTCAAATATCAGGTTGTTGTCTTATTATTTCCCTTTTTGTCTATTAATTAATATTTGGTGGTGGTTCAGGACATCGGGCTGGGATGTGGACTCACTCAGTGAGTCACTCAGTGCTAGGTCCCTGTCTGCCCCCTGCTCCCCCAGGGGGCGTGGCTTAAATGCAGAGAAACAGTTTCATTGTAACATACATGTATCGTTTCTAAGTTGCTTTAGACAAAGACTTCTGCTAAATGAATAAATTTAACATCCTGTTACGTGATTTGGGGTTGCTTGCTTTCATCTCCTGAGGTTATACGTTAAAGCTCACTTATGAATCCTTTTATTTTGTTTGAAAGTAGCTGCGCAAAACAAAAGTGGTGATGATCATGGTCCAGTGCTGCTCTGATCATGGTCCAGTGCTGCTCTGATCATGGTCCAGTGCTGCTCTGATCATGGTCCAGTGCTGCTCTTTCTCCAACATCTTGGAGGCTGAGGGCCTGGGAAATGCTGCGTGCTCAAATCCATGTGACATTTTCAGTTAGTGTGTATATTTCATGTATGGTGTTGCACATTGGGTTAATGTTAGTTGACACAGGTCATTTATGCATTCTCATCATGAGATCCCCATAGCAACAGAATACTTTCAGGGATGCCAGATACTCCAACAAAGAACCAGCCTAGCAGGCAAGGATGAACACTGGATATTTTTCTTAACATTGTAGTATGATTTGTGTAGTGATAACAGTAAAGTGTTGTGAGGCACATTGTTGTAAAAGGCGCTATATAAAAATACATTGAACTGAATTGTATAACTCATGAGAAAAAATTTAAATTAAAACACAGTTTAAATGCTACTTGGAACACAATATTGTCAGGAATTGAAGAAGGAAACAGAAGGGAAGAACATTAAATATTACTTTGTAGCCAAGAGGCATAAAAGTAAAAGAAACAACGTGGTTAAAGCTTTTAGACTTGGGATCGAGACCATAAAACATGCAGCAGGACAAATAGGTGTTAAAAACCAATTCAGTTGTGAATCATAGCCAATATACTCATCAGCCACGGCAGACTTCATCAAATTGGCAGTAATGTGGTTTGAGATAATGCGATTTCTGTGATAATGGAAACCACTGATAATAAGAATTTATTAAAAATTTTGTGCTGGCACAGGTAAAAAGGGGTGCATGAAACTAGGGTACATATACAGTATACTGTAGATGGGGCAAAAGTGAACAAACATGTTGTGATCCAGGTCGCCCCAAAGCTGGAGATAAGTGGGGCTGGAAGGCTGGAAGGCCAGCCAAGGCTATGCATGGCAGCAGGATCCCTCAGTGCACACATCACCACAACAGCTGTGTGTGGGCTGGGACCGTCCCAGGGTACGTCCAGTCGTCACGTAGGGATGATTGTGTCCTGTACAGTCTCAGCTGTATCCCAGTAGGGTGGAACCTATCCTTCAGTGTCCAATGCTAGTACTGGCATTAGATCTGAAGAAATCTCTCAGCAAGAGCATTTATGGGAGCGAGCATTCCAGGGTGACCAAATCATGGACGGTCATGTGACACACAACATGCCTGCCTGGGGCATGCCACAGGCCTCCCCTTTGCTTCTGATGACATTGGAGTCATTATGGGATCTGCTGGAGACTTTCCTACTTTGTCCTTTTTTTCTATTGCCAAGCTCACATCTACACAAACTGCAGAGCCAGCCTAGGGCATGTGCTGTAAGCCCCTGCACGGCAGCCCTGCTCAGGAGCAGGGTCCCGCTGCACTGGACTCCACCCTCAACCACATCCCAGCGGTGCTACTGTGATTGGCTGGGGCGTGTCTGCCTCTGAAGTGCATGCAATTTGTTTAATTTTTGAATGAATACAGTGTAATTTTCTTTTATTTTTAACTAAATTCAAAATGGAAAGTATGCAAAACTGTTGTGTTGTAATGGCAGTGTTTTATTAGGAGTAAACAATGTTTGTTGTCTGGAGGAGTGCGAGAACAGAGCCAAAGCAGTTGGCAATACTACGGTTCAAACAAGTTAGCTGTTGGTTAATGTATGCTGCATTTTTACTGTATTAGAACTAATTAAATTTGTATATACCTCCAAATTATTTAACAAAGTAACACTTCAACTGGCAGACTGACATGGTGTTGGTTGTTTGGCCTGAATAGAAAATCTAACTGTACTTGCAAGGGTCAGTCAGAAAGGAAAATGTGTTTTGGGATGTATCATCAAATTTAGCAAAAAAATTTATGCTGCTCTCTATCATTATATGAATAAATGCTGTTACAGACTGACCAAGCTGGTGGGATTCTAACCCATTTCATCACTGCCTGCACAGCACACCAAACAAAACAATTCGCCCACTGGGCCAAAGCGTTAAGTCTCTACCACTTGGAGCTAATTGAATTCTTGACCTGACCTTACCTTGGGGGTAACATCACCATCAATACAGCCGTCCTGCTGTCACAAGCAGTGGTCACTACGGTATGTTTTTCATTACATAAACTACATTACATAAACATCAGCTAAATACAGAATAATAATGCAAAGTCCATCTGGACTGAACAGTCATGTGGGTGTTTTTTTTCACTGTTTTGAGCAGAGTGGTCATTGAGAATGCTGTTCACTTCATTTACAGTATTATTTAACGGTGTAATACGTTTTATGTGACCCTGTGATGGGTTGATACCACATCCAAGGTGTCCCCTGCCTTGTGCCCTAGGCTCCAGGCCCCCTGTGACCGTAAACAGGATAAATGGTATGGAAAATGGATGAACGGAAAACCACTACTAAATTAATTCTTTCCGAATCATCATTGTGAGTTTATGAATGTACTTTACCACAAGATGGTGCTGTCCAGCACCTTATGAGTCGTTCACTTTACAAATGCATTATGGTAATATTCATTAATTTATTACACAAAATTAAAATAGCATTACTTAGCATTTCAAGTAATTTTATATAGCACACCAAATGTTTACATGGGTTTATGTTTGATTGCAATTGACTGATGTATAAAGCTGAGCCACAAATGAGCAAATTGAGAAATGAGAAATTTACTGGACAAAGCATGAGTACTGGAAAACACCGCTCGTTTGGCAGTGATTTATCCACTAGAGGCCTGGCTCAGTTCCACTCTTTTTCTGGGTTCTTAATGAATCTGTTTCAAATTATTCCCTCATTAAATCTTTTTCAATAACCAGTTGTGTCTGTCTAACCGTAAATGTTCACCTTCACATCAGCCACTTTGTGTGTGTGTGTGTGTGTTATTTTCAGTAGTGTAAGGATAATTATGGCCTGGGAAAGGCTTGATTTGTCTTTTGGTGAAACACGCCAGCGTTATTGTTTAGACTGCATTTCTCTATAAACATGTGTACACTCCAGTGGTGTGCACTTTTTCTTACTCTTGACTATGTAATGTAGACGTTTACCAGAATACTAAATAACGTAGATGACCCCCAAGCAAACACTGTCACCAATTAAGACTCAACCAGCCAATTCACATCTTCTCACAATGAACACGTCATTGAGGATTTAATGAAACATAAAACACTGAAGCCTTTTCAGCAAGATGTTCTAATATGTTACTGTGGACGAGAATCGGTATGCCTAACGATGGGTCGTGTTGTAGCGTGCTTATGTTGACGAACACAGGCTATTACTTATCCATTCTCTTTGGGGTTCGTTAGTCCCTAGTTGCCATGGTTTCGCTGGAGGAGGCTCCCCAGCCTCTTTCTGAACCACTTGGATGCTGCTGCTGTACTGAACGTCTCAGAGTGTCAGAAAGTAAAATGGACAGAAATAAAAAAAACCCACCTTCCCTGAGATGAGGATGGGTGGTGTAGAGCTGCCAAGTGTTGTTGGGATGTTAACCATCTGCAAACATGTCCAAAAAACCCTTGAGAGAAAATGGGCTTCCATATATCTGTTGGTCTCCCGTGGCCATGTTCGTACTCAGTGTTAACAAAGATGTACATAATGGTAGCATTTGGATAGTAGCACAGATTTGCTCTTTTGCTGCTGTTTTGAAAAATCGCTCAAGCACAGAAATCCACCTATTGTAACTATATAACAACACTAAGTAAGGAGGGGAAAGGTGTCGCAGTGTTTTGGTTTATAACAGGACTACCGGGGAACATGGTTTCTTCACCCCTGAGCGATCCTGTGTAATGCAGAGCAGACTAAAACACGGAGAGCCCGTGGGGACGCAGCACTGCGTAAATCTCATTCACCTTTATCTGTATGTTTAAACTCTGTCTCCGTCACGCACCAGTAACAAATCCAGATGTTCATTAAGTCCAGATGTTCATTTTCAGGATACATGCAGCGACCAAAATAAAATTCTAAAATTTGTTGTTCTGTAGAACTGTAATATATGTCGTTCTGAGTTGATCTGAATGCTTTTCTTCAATCTATAAATCGAGGATTTATATTTTAAATATAACATGCCTGTCCTTTACATGTGTTGTACCTGTGTACTGAAAGGTGGAATTCAGGTCAGTTCCTTCCTGTTTGTCCCCATGAGTGTCATGGTGGCAGCAGGATGCGAGCTGGTCACTCACACACACACACACACAAAATAATATAAGAAGAAGGACATACAACGTGTAAGCTGTTTTAGGAATGATTTCCTCGTGTGACTGAAAGTAACTTTGGTTTAGTGTAGTGTCTGGTATAGACCGGTGAGTAATGTTATATATGGTCAGTGCAGCTTTATGAGTGGCAGGGATTAGGAGACAAGGTAGTGTCAGAACCACATGGATGGTGCCTTCAAGTAACTATGTACATGAGTCATCCAGGGCCTTGTGGACAGGATAAGTAGCACTGGACAGCAGGCCCCCAGGGCCTGTGGAGGAAAGAACAGAGGTGGAAAGCTAATGTGCAGGGCATGCTGCTTCATCAGCCCACACCCCGCAAAGAGGGAGGGGGACACGAGAGCATGTGGGCTCTTTCACTGGAGAAAGATCTGCTGTAGTATGGCATCTAGTCCCCCAGAAGCCAGCCAGTCCCTCTGAAGCCGGCCAGTCCCTCTGAAGCCGGCTTGTCCCTCTGAAGCCGGCCAGTCCCTCTGAAGCCAGCTAGTCCCTCTGAAGCTGGCTAGTCCCTCTGAAGCTGGCTAGTCCCTCGGAAGCCAGACAGACCTTTGGAAGCTGGCTAGTCCCTCGGAAGCCGGACAGTCCTTCGGAAGCCGGCCATTCCCATTAAAAACTGTGTGAAATGTGTTACGCTCTCACATGAACTGGGTTCTTGTTGGTATAATGGATGTGAAACTATTATGGTGAGAATCCCCTGGTAGTCAGGACAAGAGTGTGATTAGTCCTCCAAACAAGGCACTTTAGCTCAGTGGGGTAACTATCTAGTCCTAACTGTCCAGCTCACACCTGTAAGGGTGGTACACCTGCAGGCAGGTGTGTGGGCTCGGCAGAGCACCTCCTGTGGGCCCAGAGGCAAGTGTGGGCAGCCACGACCAACATGGCTGATAAGGTGTTCTTTTACTCCCCTATTGTATTCCTACCTGAGGTGGTTCAGATGGGTTGTTGAGACCAAAAGGAAGTTGTTGTAGGGCAAGACGTCTCTCTGTGGTTGATTGACAGGTATTGGGTCTTCCAAAGAACATGTTGCTCTTTCAGGAAAGATGCTGTTGTTGGGAGAGGTTTGCTTTTGAACTTTGCTTTTGAATTTCACTGGACCTAGTTACAGTTGACCTCATTGTACTGCACCCGATTCCACATGACCTCATTACTGATTAAGCTACATTATCATGCATCTTGCCAGAAAGCTGTACCTTTCACTTGACAAGACCTGTAAGGTTTTCCCCCTTCAGAGCTGAAGAACAGACATCCACCCTGGATTTGTGACCTTGGAGCAATTTCACATGCAGGGCTGTTTGAATATGAGTCTAATGATACCATTATCCATAAAACTGACATGGAGCATGTGGATGTCTTTGGCACAGCTCTTGCAGTCCACAGAGTCATGCTCATCACAGGGAGCAGTCATTGTGTTTTTATAGCTATGAAACTGCATGTGCCTCAGCAGCCAGTGAAGAATCATTTGACCAGAGACAGAAAGCATTATTGACCCAGAATTTCTAAACTTATACATTTTAAATGGATTGTATGGTGAATAAAATTTGTATCTGTGTGTAATGATTAGCAAGAGAGGCAAGGTCTATGTGCGTTAAAGGAAGGTTTATTAAGGGGACAGGCAAATTTACAAAAAAGCATATGCAATAAGTACTAACAGAGCAAAGGTACAGCTACAAAGCTACAATAACCAGCAAGGGAAAGAAACAAAAACAGAAGCTATACAGAGAACAAGAGGAAAAAGACAACAGGTGACAAAACTAATATAATTAACCAAACCAGCACAAAGAAACTCTAAATAAGGAAAGTACCAAAACAGGGGAAAGGGTGACACTTAGTGGACAGAACAGGGAATGACAGACACAGGGCATGACACTGCAAACATTTCCAAAGTCTGAAAGGATGTTAAAGGCACTCCAGCTGGATTCTGGTGCACATCAGTGCTAATTTTATGATCTTGCCTGGTTAGAGACCTGTGCTGAAGATGTTGAGGGCTAAGAGAGCAGTGTCACTGAAGGCAGTGCTCTGCTCCATGCACATGCTTCCACAGCCCAGCCGCAGCAGTAGTCAGATTACATTTAGTATTCTGGTGCAAGTCTTTCTCATTATCACTCTGATGTTGTGGACAGAGCTTCTGTGGCCCTGTGCGCTTAGCCTTGCACTTTACTTCAGTTTCTCCTCAAAAATCCATCTATATAAAGCTGCTTTTAATTTGCAGTCATGCAGCCTATTTCTTGTTGTTTGCAATGCAACAGTCCACAGTGTGACACTGCAAGCTACCTATTCATAAAAGTACTGCCATTATAGCGAATCATCTGATGCAATTACTCAGGTCTGCTGTTGAAACTGTCTGCTGGAATCGGTTTAAAGTCACCCTTTTTACTGACCCCATTTATCCTTACAAGCAATAAGCCTGACAAGAATGGTTGGCTATCCTTGATGGGAATTTGTGTTGCTTTGGCATTTACTGGGACAAAATGATGCCAATCAGTCTGAATGTTCGTTCTGTTGGTCCATCTGACTAGCTGTGCTGCATCATTGTTAACAGTTTGTACCCTTTCCAATGTGGCTTCGTGTTGAAAGCTAACAACTTCCTCTTTGTGAATGCCAGCCATGAAAAGAAAGCTGCTCAGAGGGTGAGCCGATGCCTTTTGTTTTTGTTTGCCCTTTGTCCCGCTCAGAAACGCTTTTCCGTTAAAGCGTGAATGAGTCTTGAATGTCATCATCAGCTGGGCAAGGCTGGCATACCAGCGAGACGTCAAGCACAATCAATGCTGACGGTCGCCTGGTGTTTCATCGACTTCCTGTTGGACGGACGTGCAGAGGAAGCTGCGGAGGTTAGCCGCTTGGCACAGGAAAGGTGACATATCTGTTCGCTGGAGTGAGGCTCATCTCCAAGATGGAGTGTGTGCCCGATCACTGCCAGCTAACAGCCTTTGGGGGTACACGCACCATGCACCCATAACAAATGATTTCAAACAATGCTTTGCTTTGGACTCGCTTTTTCTTGTGTAATGCAATAGGTTTTAAAATGTTTTTTTTTTACTCAGGCTGCCGTTTCTTTAAATGCGATGATATGACAAAGGTGTCAGCCAACAGATGTTATTAAAGAGAATTTTCTAGATGAAGTGATTTAACATAAAGTCGAATTTTAATGTCTTGGAAATACAGTCTGCACTTGACGGTTGACTGTCTTTGGAAAATCAGTCACCGTTTAACTAAAAATAGAGTCCTTATATTATTTTCACAAGGCTGTCAACAGGGCACAGAATTATTCATGCAATCAGTGGGATGAGGAGGACTTTTATCTTTCAGATGGTGGTCCTTATGAACACCATGCCTAGCTGGGTTCCTCCCTTTGTATTGGCTGATGTGCTGCTGACAGCCGGTACTTTTGAGGAGCAGTTTGCACATCGTGGGCCTGGCAGAAGTGTTCATGAGCTTATTGTGTTTGTTTGTCTTGGTCTGAGCTTATATTTACATTGTATTGACTGTCTTCCCTCATTGTTTATTTCTGGATTATGTGTTTTCCATTTCTATTGTTATCTATGTTCCCTACAGTTTTACTGTAGAATAGGATTATTTGTGCAAAGCAAAGATTTATTAACAGAAATGATGCAAACACACGGGTCACTGTGGTACTCTGTGGCAGCTCTCAAGAGTGACTGTTTGAATGCAGACTGTTGGACCCACTCTGAAGAAACACCTGCAAATGTTGGGTCCAAATACTGCAGTGTAGCCATAGTCCTCTGGGGGTGGAGGGCTTCCTGCAGAACCTGGGCTGAAAACTGTCCTGCTGTGTGAAGGTCAGAAAGCAGGTGAGCATCAGAGAGGGTAGTGAAGGCTGGATGAGTTTCTGCACACCCTGACAGACGTGTTGAGAAGGATGCAGAGTCTGCGGTTCAGTTACAATAAACCAAAGTGAATGTTACCAGGGAGCAGGGCGGCTGCTTTTAGCACACAGAAAAATCATCATGCTGATGAGTCATTAATGTCATTCAAACCAGCACATTTTAGCTGGTTTGTTAGATCGGTCATGTGTTCAGTTAACTTGCTAAGCAAATGCTAAGAAAAAGAATCATTTCAAATGTATTGGTGATGTTAACTCAGAATAATCTTTTGGTTGTAATAAATATTAATATTTATTACAACCAAATTGCTAATTGTTTTCAGTGTTTTTATCACTTTCTGGATTGCACATTTTACTTTTTTATGGATACTGATAGTTAATATTTTTTCCCCAGGGCACATCACGGTAATATTTTCTCACTTTTGCAGTGCTCTATGACTTGTTTGTCGTAAACGCGCTCCCCTCGGCTTGTTACCCCCCTCCCATCCTGCTGCCTCGTGCCTGTGACCCAGCAGGTCTCTGGGCTGGACCCAGGGCGGCCCGCTGTTGGTGTCACTGGGCTGCGTATCGCCATCCCCCTGCACGCTGCTGAGGTCACAGACCTGCTGCGTGGTGCCTGTCCACCTTCTCTCCGTCTGTCTCACTTGTTACATGGCTTGGATCCTCCGGACCCTCAGGCCGGTTTCGTTATTCTGCAGACGGACAGCGGCACCTTCAGTGCCACAGCACCCGACACAAGCAGGATCCTCCACCGACTGTGCTCGGAGCTGCGTATTCTGGGCTCTGCGTCTCATGTTTGTGCTAAGAGGTATGAGGTGAACATTCGCTGCTGCTCAGGGGCTTTCACTGTACATAAAGCCAGCATCATCTTTAAAACACATGTCCAGTCCCCCCCCCACCACCACACAACGTGCTGAAGGCCAGCAGTCCGGATCCCTGCAGCAAACTGACTACCTGGTGCACATGCACGTCACGGTGCTTTGAGGCACTTGAATGACATTTTTTTAAGTATGAAATGATGTTTGGATTTTAAATTGCAATGTATATGCATTGTTCAATGGAACATATATATTTTTCCTTTTCACACAGATTTACCTTTAGAAAGGTAATAGGACGGGTACTTTTCAGAGACCATCAGACCATGTCCATAAACACCACACATATAAACACACATAAACACATCCAGTTGGGGCAGCTCTTCCCTGTTCATCTAGACTGCATGTTTTCACACAAACACACTGCTGATGTTGAGGGACAATCAACTTACACACCTGGGGACAGACAAAACGTGGCTGTCCAGTGATGAGTTACATCAAAGCCACACTATGTGGGAGTCTGACACACCTGCAAGGCAAACTGGGAGAAAATCTACAGAGCTGGGTTCGACCTATAAATGTTGGAGACGACAGGGACAGTTATTAGACACTAATAAATGATGCTAAACAACACGTGGGTGGGACCAGCGAGGTAACTGCTAGAGTGATGACCACCTAATGAATGTGAGTGTTTGGCCACATTGTTGGTTTTGTTTTAGAGGAACACTGTCCTCATATGAATAATGAACAATTATAATCAACTTTTCATTAAATCATGTTACCGTATCCCTGCTGTTGATGTCTTTTTACTTTAAGTCTCTTTGTAACGGCGACACTAAAATGGACATAAAAGAAGCTTCAGACAGTCGCTCAGCTATTAATGGTGGGGACACAGGCATCTTATTCATCTTGATCTCTCCAAAGATGTTGCTACTAATTAAACATTGGAGGACTTGCAGATGTCTTTGAGAAGGCATCTGCAAGACATTAATACAGTGAGCCTTTGTTTAGACAGAACATGATAAATCAAAGACAGTTAGCACTGCTCTGCACTGGCCCATGCTAATGAACTCTGCACTCAGAATTAATGAATAAATCACGGTCAGAGCCCACATTAGCACTCTCATGCTGTGTCTGCTTTCAAAGGAATATGAGCTTGTGTGTGTGTGTGTGTGTGTGTGTGTGTGTGTGTGTGTGTGTGTGTGTGTGTGTGCGTGCGCACACGTGGGGGGAGTGATAGGAAAAGTACAATGCACAAGGTCTGTCAGTAGAAGGGGTCACATTTACCTGCTTGCCTCTCCTGATTTAACAGAAGCTCCTTCAAATGAGGGAGAGGAAAAGAGAGAGACAGAGAAGGGGAGAGAGCAAGCAAGAGAGAGAGAGAGAGAGAGAGAGAGAGAGAGAGCGGGGGGACAGAGCAAGCGAGAGAGGGAGAGAGAGAGCGAGTGTGTAGGGCAGAGGAAACAGGAGAGCTAAAGAGAGCGTGAGCAGGAGAAAGAGGACAGAGAGGGGAAGAAGAAAGTGCATTTTCTATAGTCGCTATTGAACAGCGTTCCTGCCTAGATCACAAGAGACGTAAGTGCCGGTAGCAGGGCCCCTACGAGCCCCCCACGAGCCCCCCTGTGTAACCCCCAGAAGCAGCAGCACACACTCCCGCCAGCGCTGAACGGAGAAGGCTGGGGAGGTGCCCAGAGATCCGCGCGGTTTCACTTCCCTGGGGCAGAGGATGGTCGAGCAAGGCTGGCTCTCTGCACGGGCTCTTTGTCGCCAGGACCAGCACCGTCCGCCCCCTCCCCCACACGGGGGGCCCCCCAGCCACACGCTCGTCTCCTGTTCAGCTTGAGATATGAGCTCCGACTGGATCCCGTACAGGTAGGGCACCCCGCCGGTAGGCTCCGTGTGCCATCCTCTCAGAGCAGGAGGCAGCCCCCGGTATGGGCAGCCACACGTGAAAGTGCCCCCCACTTTGGAGGGGAACTGCGGGGACCTGTACTGGAGCTGGGGCTTGTACTCAGCTCCTGCTGACATGTATGTGCGTGCTCTTGTCATGTCAGCTTTGTGTGCACACTGACACGGCATGTAACAAGGACTGACCTTTTTATCTTTTTATCTTTTAGCACACCTTACTGAAGTTCAAAAGTAACACGCTAATTGTTTTCAGTGTTTTTATCACTTTCTGGATTGCACATTTACTTTTTTATGGATACTGATGGTTAAAAATATTGCCTTAAATTTGTAATGTAATACATTTTAAATATTAAAAAATCTTTGCAGAAGGCTTGTTTCCTGTGATTCTATTATCCAGGAATTGTTGGATTATATGTTCAATATAAACTGTAACTGTTTTCTTAGTATACAGCTGAGGAACAGAACAAGCTGTTAATAAGCAGCTTCACTGATCTCATCCACATTCACTGTAACTTGTGTTCTTCTCAGACACGTGGCTGTGCAGCAGGTCCGTCACTCTCTCACCTGCCTATTTATCTCCCAGTCCAAGTCTGTGCAGTGCTTTCATTCTCTTGGAAATGGTGAAATGATGTCAGCATTAATTAAGTTACTTTTCTCACCCGGGGAGAGGGCAGGACGCATGTGTGCTCTTCGTGGCTCTGTAGCCACCGCTGCTACCGTTTCACTCAGACGCCCCATTACCATGGTTGCACTGCTTACTATGCTCCCATTGGCTGTTGGTTGCTACAAGTTACAAGGTTGGCTAGCCACTGTGTGTAGTGGTGTTACGATGCTGAAGTCTGTCACTGGGTCATGAGAACTGCTGAGTGCTTTTAATTTTGATGTTATTCTGTGGGTTTAGTATAGAGTCACAGATTGCAGTGGATGATGGGTAATGTTGTAGAAGACAAGTAAACTCAGTCATTTTGGGCTTTTTGTAATTCCTCTCACTAACTCAACTTTTTTAGCATCACAATCTGCCCATGGAAAATTAATTTTTCACATTAAAGTGCATGTGCTGCTGTTTTATGTGTTGTGATCCAAGTTCATTTTCATAGGAAATACTCCATAAAAATATCAATTTGGGTTAGGGCTGTCATCGTAACCAGTGTCAAACATTTTTTTTTATTTTTAATTTCTAATTATCTCACTTTAATAAGCATGGATATTTTATTACCTTTGAGTTTTGTAGTCAAACTACAGGATGTCTAGATTTCCCAAACATCTTTTTGTTTTATACTTTAAATGAAGTTCGAGTGTAATTTTATTTATTCATTAGTTAATTCATGAGAAAGAGTTTTGAAATCTAGTGGCTTTCCCCATTAATATAATATCTGTCAGATGATAACATTTTAAAAATGAGATAACATATTTCTAAAACATTGACATTTTACTTTGCCCTGGTAAATGAGCCATTTTGCTGCTGGGTAATTAAATCAGATTTTTTCAAAGCAAGCAGTTATCTGAAGATGTTATATGAGGAACTAATTTATTGAATAAGAGAGTGCCTGGGGCAGGGGGAGCACGTGTGGCATCTGCTTATTATCCACCAGCGTCTCTCAAACTAGCTATGGGATTACTGACCCTGCACTGTGTTCAGCCCCCTGCACTGTGTTCAGCCCCCTGCACTGTGTTCAGCCTCCTGCCCTCTGCGCTCATCACCCTTTTGGCCAGTGATGTCACTGGCAGGAAGACTGGAGTGTGCTCTGTCACAGCTGCAGTATGAGCCTTTCTGTGTAGTGAGATACGGTGTTTACAGTCTCAAATGGTGTCATTATTTACATTAACGCTTTAGCATTTGGACGGCCCACTCAGCTACCTCTAATATAGCATTATAGTGTCATATAGAAAATGCTTAAATGTTGGAAGTCTGGAGGGGGGAAAAAAAAAACTTGCGAACATGTAGCAGGTTGCCTACCTTGTTGATAACTGTCTGGTTTAACCCAGTGAACTAAATAATGTGGGCTGGTTGAACAGGTCTTGGACAGTGTGCCCTCCTCCTGGGTGCCTACGCTGCACTTACTGCATCAGAGGACATGAGCTGAGGGAGTTAAAAGTCACCGGACGGTCAGAATGTTATTACTGTGTCTCTGTCATTACATTGTCCCTGGTGTGTGACTTTAAGCACACTGCCTGTTTTCTGCATTGCAGTCCAAATGCAAATGTTTATCAGTGACACACAGCATCCTCTGTGGCACCCTGTAGCCGCATAAAAGCAGACGACTCCTGTTCACCGCACCTAGCATCTGTGTGTCAGGGTGCTTTTCTTTCTAAAACTCTGAGCCAAAGAAAACAGCATGTCTGTCACAGAGCTCCAGAACCGAAGTAAAACACTATGGTCTTCACAGAGAAATGCTGTAGATCTCCACAGCTGCTCATCATGGACATCCACAGCTGAGGCCAGACACCGCTTTTTTGGGCTTTCATCTTCCAGTTCTCTTCACTAACTATTTCTTGTCCTTGCAGCCCCCCACCCACCCACATCATTGCTTTTACTAACAGCAGAAGGGGTCTTTCATGAAAAATGAATAACGTTGCTGTCTGAAAGGGCGAGGCACAGCTGTTTGTCAGTGTGGAGCCAGCCATGCCCCGCTCAGTGCACTCGTTAATCCTGCCCTTACCTGTTGCTTTGAGAAGTGCCTTGGGGCATTTAAGGCAGGCCACAGTAGTGCTGAGGTCAGCATGGAGGTAAGGGCTCACTCGCTCACAGGTTTATTTGGTTCTGATGGCCTTCTGTAGAGCTAATGAGGTGAATAATTGTGCCATTTCCCTTTGCCTGCTCTGCACTGCTTGCTGCATCCCTCCCTAACCTGATTAGATAACATCCAACTTGACTTTTCTTGCCCTATCAGTATAATTCTGATTCAGCAAAAATTTGTATGACTTCACACTACACTATTTAATTTCAAAACAAGTCACACTTTTTCCATTGTGAAACCCAAGAATATCTGTTGGAAAGTAAAGGATTGCTGTCCTGTAATGATCTGCCTGTATTTAATTGCCATAATTACAAAGTGATGGTGTCATGATACAGGATGCAATAGCATAGTTGGCCCAGTGTCTTTGCTGCATATGAAATTATTCTGTAAACCTCAATGAAAAGGACTTTCAGAAATGTGCTCTGTATGTCTGAGTGCTGGTCTATTCTTTCATGGTTTGTTTTTATTCTGGCAAAGCAGAACATTTTTATTTTTTTCCAACACATGAATATTTTAAAAGAAAATTTTAAATAGAAATAATTCAGGCTGAAAGGCATGGTTTACTTAAGGGGGTCTGGGCTTGAAGTTATTTTAGTTTAAGTCAGATTTTTCTGTCGCACTGCTTATTAGCGAATGTTCTGTGGAAAAATAGACCATGAAAACAAACAGAAAAAGACTGTCTTGTCCAGGCTTTGACACTGAACACTGTATGGATACCCCTGAACCTCACGGGAGCAGTGCCCCCAACATAATGAAGGTTCTGTTGTTTAAGGCACCCCATTTAGACATAGATGTTTGTTGTCTTGTGAGAAACACCGTGCATTCATTACAAGGGTATTTTTTAACTCCAGTGATGCTGAACATTTACAAGTTGGGAGTATATTAAGTCTGTAAGTAGAACTGCCTGGCTGTAACGGGAGCTGTGTTTGCATTCCTCTGTGTATGTGTGTGTGTATAAGCTTATGTGACAAAGTGTGTGTGAAGTGTGTGAGGAGAAAAAAAGGGCGTGTGCATGTGTGTTGCAACAGAAATAACTCCTGATGACCAAATGTGATATGATTATATCCACAGTATAAGCATACCTGTTAATTCAGTCTTTTTTTTATTTAAGGAAACCTCTTTTATTAAAGGCTCTGCTCCGTTTGACTGCCATGTGTTCAGAACATGGGGAATTATTAATTGTAGTCAGGTTGGTATCTATAGCAAGGTCATAGAAATATATAAATCCCTGTAAATGAGTGTGTGTCTGTGTCTGAGTATCCCTGTAAATGACTGTGTGTGTGTGTGTGTGTGTGTGTGTGTAGTGGGTGTGTCTGAGCATCCCTGTAAATGACTGTGTGTGTGTAGTGAATCAGGAGGCTGTGTGTGAAGACAGTGTAACATGTCTGAATCCTGTGCACTTTTGACACGCTGCTAACTGGATTCCCAGACATTGTCTGACCTCCTTTTTAACATGCACATGTGCTCTTAATCATTTGTAAGTAGTTTTGGACAAAGGTGTCTGCTAAATGAATAAATGTAAATGTAACGTAAATGTAATGTAAACGTCTCGCTCCACCAGCTTTCACACAACAACCCCACTCCACCCACCTCACTGTCTCGTTACACCTCTTCACGCCTGACCCACCCACCACATGTCTAGAACATGCTGATTGCCTTCTAATTGAAAGGCTTTTAGTTTTAATTGTCCCCATAATTCTGTGCAACACAAATTAGGGGACAATCAGTGGATGTGTCACGGCTGATTGTCGGGAGCAGGTTCAAATCACAGGCAGAATGAGGCCGGGGGCCAGAACCCCCCGGTTCCTTTTCAATTTGTCGTCATTGCCAGAAGGACAGGAACATAAATGGCTAAAACCCAACCAAATTAGTTTGAAACAGATTATTAACAAAGATCCCCATTTTAGTACAGCCTTGTTACAACGTGCCTTCTTATTCTGCAGAATTGGATGTTCCAGACAGCAGTGAGCTGTATGTGATGGCTCCAAAGAAAGGGCTGAAGTGGAGGGCGGTTATCTTCATTGGCTTCTTATACAAGGGGTGGGGGAGGGGTACGATTATAAAGCAGTCTGAGGTTGCAGGGGGCAGGATCTCACAGCTGCTTAAACACATAAACAACCTGAGAGGCTGTAAATCGTGTCAGGTTTGTTGTAATGATTCACACCTCATTTTGCCCTTTCTTTTGAACCTCACACATGAGCAAGTTCTCAGTTGGCTCCAGCTGTGATGCCACGTTGCTTCTCCAGCTGTGTGGTCTGTGCCGTAACGTGGCTTCATTTGGCATCATTCTCCCTCTGTATTTGTACAACAAACAAAGCTGTCTGCACTCAGTGTGCTATATTTGGTTTGTCTTTGTGGCAGCAAACAGCACGACAAGTAGACAAGGATGGTATCAGTATCTGGGATCCAAACACAAAACAGGACAGATGCTTACATGTGTAGAATCACGTTCCTGATGCTGATGTGTGAGTCATGGTCCCCATGTAGGCAATACTAGGCCAGACTGTGTTTTGTGGGCCAGCACCGAGTGGGTGACCTCCAATGCAGCATCAACACCTCCGTTACAGCAGTTCCACTATGGGGCTCGAGTCACACATGTGGGCCGTGTCACCATGTGTGCCTGTCCTCCATCTTTTCAGTGGCATTATACCTCTAAGCGAAGTCCACTTCCTGGTTTTCTTTTTTTTTCTCTGTCAGGTTTCAATATTAAAGAAAATTATATTGTAAGTAGTAACATGCCTATTTTTTATTAGCTTCATTTTTAAGGTAGATATTTTATAATTTAAGTAATTTATCATTAAAATTGTCACGATCAGACCCCCCACGATCAGGGTTTTATTTCAGTCAGAGCAGGACAGTGAACACACCAAGGACTGACAAAACACTCTGGAGCACAACAGGAGAGCTGTACATGAGAAGGTAAGGGGGGACTGACTGTTAGAAGACACATATTACAAAACATGGGAACACTACATGAACACACAGTAACACCAAACTAACTTCACAAACGAGGCTGACTGTACAAGGCAATACTAACTTCAACAACCAACACTGACACAATAAGATAACCAACCTGAACAGTACCAAACAGGACATGGAAAACAGATGGAAACCCTTGACAAAGGGAACAAAGAAATGAGACTAGAAAACGAGGGGTGTGGCCACACACTGCATCATATAGTCAGAGGGGCGTGGCCACACATACCACACCATACAGTTGGAGGGGGCATGGCCATACATCACACCACAGTCTACCCATTAGAAAAATATACCTTTAACATAGGTATTCTGGGTATGGTCTCTAAAATTGTCCCTTAGAAACAGAAGATTTTGATAACAGGTAATTAACAATTTAACTGGAAAATCCAGAGTTTGAATAAATTGTGTGTAGTATTATCACACACTAGTAGTCAAAAAGGATTGTTCAGATGGATATAGATACTGTATATTTATGGGATTCATCAACTGTTTTTCATGTGTCAAATTTATGTCTCTTCATTTCACTAAAATGTGCTCATGAGAAACACTGTTCCCTTAGAGAGTAAACAGAAATAAAGAGTATTTATGTGATGACTGTAGTTACACTGGGTGTGTGATTTACATTTACTGTTTTAAGACTTTATAGGAATAAGTCTGTATGCTTAAAAGCCACAAAATGAGTGTAGCAGTGACCAGTGAGCTCAGGTGTGTTGAGTATACAATCTCTAGTGCACAGGACAGCTGTACAAGCACAGAAAGCAGTAATTTTTAAAGTCGTAATGCCACAGTGGTGTGAGGAGGTAATCACGTGTAGAGGACGACTTACTAAACACCAGTAAAGCCCAAACATTCACCTGATTTTACTTTAATTTTGCCATGTATGTTAGCATGACCAGAAAAACACACCTTTCAGCACCTCTTTATGGCTGCCAGAATGTTTGTCTATCCATGAGTGGTTTAATCCAGTCAGAACCAGCGCAGTAATGGAAAGGACGTGTATAAGGATGGACAAAGAGCGATCTCCTGTCATCTCCACTCTCATCCTCCGATGTCACTAAAACATGATGCTGAACTCTGCGTGAGAATGAGTTTGACAATTATTGTGAAGAAACCTACAAGGCTGAGTTTATCAAAATTATACATGCAAAAACTATTAAAAAATGAAAATAAGCCTTAGAACCAAATAGATGGTGTCGTGCGTGCTGAGCTTGTAAGAAGGTTTGTGTGCTAACATGGTGTTAGAAGACAGGCTTCAAACTCGCCTGAGGAGTCAGTGCTCACCCAGCTCCTAATGAGTTTTCACAGCAATTTATTTTCACCCTCTGTGCAGTGAGCACTACTGCATACAGATGTGCAGCAGGAGAGAAGAGAGTGTGGCTGGGAGGGTGGTGTGCACATTACAGGGCTCTGAAATCGCTGTCTCAGAAAAGCCCACGCAGGGCAGTTAGCAGTAATGGTGGAGCAGAGGTCCAGTCTGTGTCCATTATTATAGGAGATGTGACTGTTGTGACTGAACAGGGTTCACCTAGACTAGGGAGAGCCTCACCTCCCCATCTTGTCTGAAAGACACCTTCAGAAATGAGTGGCCAGAATTCACACTCACTAAACACTGCTAAAACAAGCATGTCTGGGTGTAACTAATGCATATGATATAAAGGTAAAACGCAACAGGAAATGTCAAAGGAATTCTTTGATGTTTTCACTTATTTGACCTCTCTTATTTTCCTTGATTTTCCAGTGTCCTTGATGATGAGAGCAGCAGCCTACGCCAACAGAAGCTGGACAGACAGGTATGTGTGGCGTGTGGTGACCTGGACAAACAGGTATGTGTGGCATGTGGTGACCTGGAGCCCCCCATTGGTGTAAGAGTGACAGCTGGCCCTGATACATGTTGGTGTAAGAGTGACAGCTGGCCCTGATACATGTTGATCATCAGCCCATCTGGTTTACAGTCAGCAGTCCTGCTTGTGACGGGATACAGAGGAGTACGTGTGTCTCACACACACACACACACACAGTTCCAATAGCACTTGAATAATCTATTAACCTTGAATTATTATTTCAATGATTTTTTCTTAACACAGGTAGATAAAAACTCCCACATTAACTACCAATGTGTGGTAAAAGCAACACATTTAACATGTTTCTACACTTTTTGTTGGCTTGTACTGGTCACTCTGTCTCTCACACACTCCCAGTGTATCTTCTGTCCTCGGGGATTTCAAAAATACACAAACGGTGCTGCCAAGCATGCAAATGTTTAATTCACTCAGCAGTTGAAGTGAAAAATTGTTAAATAAATTGTGCAGTCATCTGAAAGGACTAAAATCTGAGTAATTGGTGTTTGAATTTAAAAGGAAGAGAGGTCTAATCGTACTGATTACCATCTAAAAAATCAATCAAGTAGATCATCTTTGTAGGACAATTTTGACAAAAGCTCACTACTGGCTGTCCTTGATTTTTTTATTCCTAGTAAAACAAACAGGTGTCAGTATTTAAGAGAAATCTGTGGACAGCTTTGTTAGTGTATTACAAACCACACCATGCTATGAATTACTCTCAAATCCATAACTGAATTCTGTAGCATCCTCGCTGATGCGGAGCTGATTACTGTAGGACTGCAGTCTTTTTGATGTGTCTGTGGCCGTTAGAGCAGCAAACACAGACAGGTGAAGACATGGAACACAACACAGCTGCCTATATCAGGATCTGTTTTTTAACTTCTGAGCACCGTGTTCACTGTGTGCCACCCGACAGATGCCTTCAGTGCGTATGAAAGCGGTTATTCGGTAATCTAATCAGTGGCCTCGATTTGACAAAGACACGCAGACGCCCATGTTCTCTTCTCCATCTCTTTTGTGCTGAGCTATTAACCACTGTCACGTCTGTGTGGACAGTTCGCGTAGCATCAGGCATACTGTTAACGTACTGCTCACCTTCTCCTGTTTCCTCCTTTATTCAGAGTGCATGCATATACTTGTGGTCACATGACTGGCACATTAGCTGGTCTCCAGACAGCCATAACAGTCAGAGGAGGCAGAGCAGCTCCTGCTAGGTGGGGGTCAGGGAGGTAGGAAGCATCTCTAAAATAAAAAGCCTTTTAAGTATCATTTTATAACACATATCCTCAGAAATTTGCTTCTCCTGTGAAAAAAAAATCTATTGATGTCAAAGCTTTATTTTTTTTTGAGTGGGAGGGTAGAAATCAGATGTGAGGTGAATGCAGATGTGTGAGGAGCTTCACGATCTGTGATACACCAGGATCTGGCACGTGGAAACAGCGTGTGACTCCAGCTGCAAGTCACTGCAACATGTACAGCCGCAGCCCTGAGACAGGCAGCATGCATCGGGTCACACGTGCCTGTGCGCGTGTGCGCACATAAGTAGGCTGCATGGAGATTTGATCACAGACGGTGGTTGGAGAAATGCTGTGATTGGCCGATGAGACCATCGGCAGTCTCCACCTACAGATTTACAGCAAAAAGTGGTATAAATAACTCCACAAAGGCTTCCATAGAAAACGTCCAAGGACGGGCATTCAAACATGCTGCAGGGAAACAGTTCTGTTGCTTAGATTATTATGCAGATAAACATGTAGGATTGTGGTTGTAAAGGGATGCCATGCCCCTTCAGCTGTATCCCACCGTGTGTGACAGTAAGCTCAGCACCGCTTTAAACAAGGACTTCCTCAAACTATTCTTGAATCATGTTTGCAGTGTGGCAGGGCACAGTATCTTGCTGAAAGAGGCCACTGCCGTCAGGGAATACCATTCCCATGAAGGGCTCTACTTGGTCAGGAACAATGTTTAGGTAGGCGGTACATGTCAAAGTAACATCCACATGAATGGCAGAACCCAAGGTTTGCCAGCAGAACATTGCCCAAAGCATCACACTGCTTCTGCTGGCTCGCCATCTTTCCATAGTGCATTCTGGTGCCATCTCTTCACCAGGTAACCAACAAACACACACCCTGCCATCCATGATGTAAAAGAAAAACGTGATTCGTCAGACCAGACCAGATCTGTTGTTCCGTGGTCCAGTTCTGATGCTCACGTGCCCATTGTAGGTGCTTTTAGTGATGGACATGGGTCAGCATGGACTCCCTGACTAGTCTGTGGCTACACAGCCCCATACACAACAAACTGTGCTGCACTGTGTGTTCTGACACCTTTCTATTGGGATCAGCATTAACTTTTTCAGCAATATGAGCTACAGTAGCCTTTCTTGTGAATCAGACTACACAGGCCAGCCTTCACTCCCCATGTCCATCAGTGAGCCTTGGTCGCCCCTGACCCTGTCACTGGTTCACCGGTTTTCCTTCCTTGGACCATATTTGGTAGGTCCTGACCATAGTAAACTGGGAACATCCCTCAAGACTTGCAGTTTTGGAGTTTCTCTGACTGAGTCTTCTACCCATCACAGTTTGGTCCTCATTTGAGTTGCTCGAATCCTTATGCTTGCCCATGTTTTTTCTGCTTCCAACCATTAACTTCAGGGACCTAATGTTCACTTGCTGCCTAATATATCCCACTCTCTTCCAGGTGCCACTGTAACAAGATAATCCATGTTATTCACATCACATAATGTTATGGCTGATCGGTGTACAGCAGGATTTTGCCTGGGCTGTGGTGCTGGGATCAGGTTTTTTAGGATACTTAAACACCAACAGCAGTGTGCTCTCAGCACAAGTACTGTCAGGGACACACTTTATTCACAGCTGGGAAGTCTGAACACTTCAAAACAAATTACAAATGTCAATTTATTGTATGAGGGTCAGTGCAAGAGATCCTCTTGCTTTAGCCTTGCACATGAAAGATAGCAGGTGTGTGTGTGTGTGTGTGTGTGTGTGTGTGTGTATGTCAGAGCTCTTAACTAAAACATTGTGAGGTATTCCGTGTTGCTGTCAGGTAGCTGTGTATAAGCTGAAGGCCATTAAGCAGCCAGTTCCTGTGCTAGTGAAACATTTAGCAGGGCACTGCAGCGTTCCCACCTCCCAGGGGGGTCTGATGTGGGCTTCAGGAAGGCGGCCTAAAAAGCGAGCCTCGTCCAGGGGCCTTCGTGCCTGAGACGAGTAGAATTTATTAATTTATCCCTCTCCTGGGGGGGAAGTTTTTCCATCTTCAACATGTGGAGTTGGAAATATGAAATGGGGTCACAATGTTGTGTAGAAAAGGACTGGCAGCAAAGACGCTGGTAAAAAGGGCATTCACGAATGATACTGTAAGTGTGGCAGTAAAACTTCTGTGTGTGTTTGTGTGTGTGTGTGTGTGCGCTTGTGTTTGTGTGTATGTGTGTGCTTACATTTGTGCGCATGCATTTGCATGTTTATGTGTATGTATGTGTATTTGTGTTTGCATTTGTGTATGCACGCTTGCTTGTGTATTTGTTTGTGTGCGTGCGTGTTTGCGTGTGTGTCTGCACACACACTGCAGCGAGCCCTGCTGGAGCAGAAACAGAAGAAGAAGCGACAGGAGGCGATGATGGTGCAGGCCAATGTGGACACACGCTCACGTGCTCGTAGGACCAAGCAGTCGGAGGAACAGGCCCCGCTGGTGGAGTCGTATCTCAGCAGCAACAGCAGCACCATTTATCATGGTAAGGAGCGTACGGTGACGTGACCAGACAGCCCCTGTTCTAGCAGGACTGTCTGGTACTGCACTCCTGGGGGCTGAGTGTTGAAAAGGCCAGCACTGCTTGTTCAAGGGCATGCAGTGCAGCCCACCGTGACACTCAACTGGTGACCAGTGCTGTTGAAACCACGACTCCATGACAGAGTCCCCTGTCCAAACAGAAATGCTGTCTGAGCTCTCTGGCTCCCATATGCAGCGTGGCTTGTTCAAACCACCTTATTGATTTTGGTCCTGGGCCGTAACGTGAGGGTGGCGTGAGGGACCAGGCAGCACTCAGCTCAGGCTACAGCATTGATCAACAGGAGCACAAACATCCACAAAGCAGGTCTGAGGTGTTGAACAAAATAATAAAAAACCCTCATTCATGACTTAATGAAATGTGCGTCAGCATGGCAGTTTCGTGCTTCCTCTCCCACCGGCATGATGACTGGCCTCCCCACTGAACCCGTTTACTTTGATTGTGTTTTAGTGAGCTAAAGCATGCTCTCCCATCTGAGGTTTGGAGCTAGGGGTATAGCTATAAAAGTCCTATCCTTGTGAGAGAAAAGCTGTCCTCCCCATTACAACACAATAAAATGTATAATCCCCACCATGCTGTAGGCTCTTATAAAGCTCAAGTCATTCAAGGCACTCCATGGTACAGCACTCCCGGGTCCAGTGCTCAGCATTAATTCAGAGCAGACCAATCATAATGACAGCCATGTTTGTTGCACTTAAATCCTTATGTAAGTAGAAGGATTTTAACCTCCAGCCCAGAGGGGCCACACTGCCAGCCTCAGCATTAACGTCTGTAAACTGCTGCATGCCCTGCCACACCTTAGGACCATATGGGCCAACAGCTCTGGCCAGCTTGCCTCCGCACTGCTCAGCAGTGCATGTGTCATTGGCTGTTGGCTGTATAAGTGGGTTACTCCTGTAACGTGAGGGGAATAAGGACGTTGGGCTTTCACAATGAAATATAGATGTCCTAGCTTTCCCCTCTAGAACTGCAGTGCTGCTGTGATTGGCATATCAGTAGAACCCAATTTAACAGCCTTTTCCTCCCTTAATGCCCCACTCCTTTTTTCTCTTAAGAGTGGTGAGTACGTACTGAGAATGCATTGAACTACAGGGACTGGGTCTGAACTTCATACCCTTTGAAGGAATGTTCATGTAACACCACAAGAAGTTGCACCATGCTGGAGATGGGGGACCTGGGCTGTCATGCAGGCCAGTCTGAGCTCAAAGCAGACACACAAATCGATGTGCTGTTTGAAGACAGGGCCTGATCTGAGCCATATGGACTGGCAGAGGGCATCCAGGGACACACACAGCACTTTCGTTTTTGTGCTGTGCTGAAAGCAGTGCTGCTTCCAGCCAAAGAAGTGAAGAAAAATGCTTTGCTAAAGTCATAAAGCCTGTGCTAATATTCCAGACCCCTTTTTGTCTTCAGTGCCCGATGAGCATGCCCAGGCATGGCACAGATATCTTATAAGCAACTTTTTCACAGGGTCCTTACATTAACTACACCTTCCCTCACTTGTTTTAAAGCTTGATTTCTTTCTGAGAATTGTTAAATAGCACAACTCTAACTTGTGACACCTAGGGATGGGAATCAAAAATCCGTTACAGTTGAGAAGCAGTTCCGAATCACCCGCTCCATGGGAACTGTCAGCCTCTCATGTTATTATTGATATTGTCAGTTCCTTTTATCAATGCCTGCATATTTTTTTGATAAACGCAGCATTGAAAACGCATATACGTCATGACCTAAAACTCTGCTTCTATGTTGCTGGAAAATTGTAACAAGAAGGAGTCGTGGTGGAAAGAAAGAAGTGGTCCACAGCTTGGCTTCATTTCATGAAGAAAGATGACAACAGCGCTACCTACAATGTCTGTAAAATTATTATGTCAAAAAAGGGTGAAACCACCAGCAATCACAGCTGGCCAATACTTGGACGATGTGTAAAAATGAAAATTGCAATATACTTTAATCTCAGTTATTTATTGGATGCTGGACTCACTCTCTATGAAACTGCCCCGTCAAACACATTTTAGAATGATGTCACACAGGAAAAAGTGTGGAGTTCACTTATTTAGAAAAGCTCTTTAAAACTGTTAAACCTGCGGTGTCTCCTCAGTCAGTATAAAACCATCAGTATCTTCTCAGACATTTGGAAATGGTTCGGTAACAACCAGCAGCCAACAGACCGCAGCCAACATTGTAAAGTTTGTGGCAGCAAAAAGCAGCAGCGTGACAAACTTATTCCATGCAGCTAAGTGGAGTAAATGTGGCTCTGCAAGTTGACAGCAGCCTCTAAACACCTGCTGAAAAGCAGATAACAACAGCAGAATAATTTTCTCTTTACATAGCATTTAATAAGAAGGGGTTATGGTGGAAAGAAATTATAGATGTTTCATATCGCCAAAGATATGGTGCCCATACGTACAGTGGAAAAGCCTGCATTCATCCTGATGCTGAATACAATGACCCCAGACATGAGCTACTAAACCAAAAGTATTTTGCCAAAGTTTGATTTAAATAAACTCACATAACCTGTTGTTTATAAAAACAAAAAAATTTTCTACAAATAATGTGAAAAAATTGTGAATTTTTTGTAAAAAAAAAAAAACTTGATTAAAATCATAAATCAGCTGTAGGTGTGAAGAAAATGCTTATTTTTATTTTCAGGCCCCAGCATTACCAGCTCTATGCTGAAACACAACATGGATTAAAAATGCCATGTAATATCATATTGTACGTATACGTCAAGTCACGTTTTAGAACACCCCGATTTTTTTAGTTTTTATTGAAATGTACGTAGTTTAATGTCTCAGTGTACTCTAAAAATAATGCATACTCATCAAAGTAGCCACTTTTTTTAGATATAACAACCAAACACACTCATGAAATTTTTTCTACAATGGAAATCAAATATTGTTCAGAAAGTTCTTCCCAACACTGTTGCAGAAGTTCCCACAAGTGTGTTGCACTTGCAGGTTGCTTTGCAATTTCTCTAAAGTAAAGACCTACACTTTTAAGGGTTCTAATGGTCTGTCTGTGTGTTAATTGCCTTTTTCTCACCACTTGGAGAGCAATATACTACTTCCTGCAGTACAATATTAGTTAAGAGAGTAGGAACACAGTGTGCTCCAACACTACTTCCTGCAGTACAATATTAGTTAAGAGAGAGTAGGAACACAGTG
>JABJVR010031916.1:9740-34487 GCA_025773905.1 Chitala chitala
CAGCGGGGGACACGAATGAAAGTTGTTCGCAGGTTCTTAGTGTCACTGGCCCTCTGTTGTCACAGCATCTTAAAAATCCATCCATTGAAATAAAATAAGCAACAATGTGTAACCCCCCCCCCCCCATCTTATAACATGAGCATCCCTGTCATTGTTTTGTGACATGAATGTAGTGTATATCCAGATCTTACTGTAGGCTTACCTGTGCCTTAGAAGCTGTATTTAAACTTAAGTAAGTACACCATGTGGTTGTGTGTGTGTTTAGTACACAAGGTCTAGTTGTATCAGTTTCCTCTTTTGACTCCTGTTACCATAGCAGCAGCACCACCACCACAGGTGACACACCTGTGTGAAAACAAATACGTCCCACTTACGTAGCCTTTACAGTCCTCTCCTGACACGTATCAGCTGAGGTGATCCCTCAGGTTAAAATAAATCGCTGGTTAAAATAAATCGGGAAAAATAAAAATTTTGTAGACTGATTTAAGTTCAGTGAGAGTTTGGAGACCAGACACAAGCTCCATTATTGTGTGGAATACTAGACATATTGAGAGATCGATTACTTTGGTCTGGTGATATTGATTGTTAATGTCTGGCGATGACAGCTAAGATGACATGGCACAGTTAAAGTCAAACTTGCCATTGTAGCTGAATTTGTTTTAATTCAGTTGCCTTGACAGAAATGTATACAGCGCATTCTGAAAGCATTCAGACCCATTCACTTTTTTCCAATGTTAAGTTGCAGTGTTATGCTAAATTTTTTTTCCCCTCGTCAGGTAACACAATACTATGGAAGTACAAATGGAAAGCAGGATTTTACAAATGTTTGCAAATGTACAAAAAAAATTTAATTGAAATATTCCTCTGTGCTGAATGTGCTGTGAAACTGAACTGTATTCTCACTTTTACCTGTTTGCCAACCTGTACCCAGCTAACAAATCCACGTGCCTTTTTAAAACTCCTCTTACCTCTAACACCCATCTTCTCCGTGCTTTGAATACGATTGCATTTTAATTAGTTTTTGACGGCCTAATCTAACACTTCATCATCAGACATTTTCAGAACTAATAATTTTAGAGGTAAATCATTGTATTTATTTCACTTCAGAAAAATTACTTGAGTACAAGATTATTTGAATTTTGAAATATATTGTCTTTATTTTTGGAAAACATTTGTATTTCATGTAGTTGTATTCCTAACTCATAAGTGCATTAATGTTTTTTTTTTTTTTTTTTTTTTTAATAAACTAAGCAGACATATTTATCCTACATTCAGTCATATGATTGAAAAAAAAAACTGCAGTGAAAAATGTGGGTCTGAATTCCAGCCCTCGTATGGTCAGAAAGAGACACGGCTGCACTGTGGAAGGCTTTGCTTTCCAAGCAGGGGAAAGTAGGCATCTCTCTTAGCCGCCCTTCCCCCACATTGGGTGGTGTCCAGTTCCTGACAGGCGTTGGACTGGACGAGCCTCTGGAAGGGGCCTTGGGGAATGCGTGTATTTGAATCAAATGAACTGCAACGCTGTTATTTTTTAATCATGTAACTCTCCACACCACATTTACCTCTTAAATGAGCGGGGCCTGACCCTGTGGAACAGGTTTTGCATGACCGTATCCCTTAGTTCTGGCATTTTATTCTGGAAATGCTAAAAAAAGTATTTTGATTGTAAGAGCATTGTGCTTTATTATGTTCTACCCAATTGTGGATTGTGAAAAAATTGAATTCCACTGTTGCTGGTGATTTAAAAAAAAAAAAAAAACTGCTTATTTTTAATCTGCTGTTCCACGTCATCAGCAAATAATGAAAGCACTTGGATTTTTCACTGCATTTACACTAATCACATGAAAGAAGTATGCAAAGGAACAAAGTGTCATCTGCTGGTTATACATTTAGTAGATCTAAGTGCTAGAAAAAGCAGCATCATTGTTAACCTGAGAGAAGAAGTGTGGAATGTCTGTGCCACATACACAATACATGAGGACACGTGTACACGGACCTACTAGGACTATTACAGCTCTGTATCACATTCTATACAAGCTGGCTTTTCTTCATCCCTTTCAATCTCCTACGTCTGGCTCTTTGGGGAGGCTAAAGGACCCCCACAGGTGATGTATTGGATAAAGTCTGATATTATCTATTTTCAGTCTCTGCAGGGAAAGCGAAACTTCTTAAGAAATGCTAGAATTAAGACCCAATATTCAGAGCCAAGTTCTGGAAAGACACTAAGGATTTAGATCTGTCAAGCACAGATCTTTACAACCGTTAGATCAAAGTAAATATTTAGTGGAGTCCTGTTTTTACCTTTATCACTGTTACTATTAACACTGATTGTTGTGCAGGCTTCTCTGTCACACACCCACCCTTATCCACTTCAGAGGCACTCGGATTTAGGCTAGCGACATTGATTATAGTTATGCGTATTTTTTCTCATTCCCTCTTCTGTCTCTCATGTACTGTTATGACTTGTGTGTTTTGGCTCATTTTGTCATATCTGTCTATATTCTTTGTTGCTATTGATGTGCTGTTTAAAGATTTTATTAACGTCTAGTGGACGCATCATGACGCGGTGTCGTGTTTTGACACTGTTCGGTTTGCTGTGTCACCAGGGCCCCCCTCTGCTCCCCGCAATGTCATCTCCGTCATCAACGAAACATCGGTTATCTTGGACTGGAGCTGGCCCGCGGACACTGGGGGCAGGAGGGACGTCACATTCAGCGTGGTGTGCAAACGGTGTGGGCGGGGCCAGCGGCAGTGTGAGCCCTGCAGGGGGGCCGTTCGCTTCCTCCCCCGCCCGACTGGCCTCATCAACACCACCGTTACCGTGGCCGACCTGCTGGCCCACACCAACTACACCTTTGAGATCGAGGCTCTCAATGGAGTCTCGGCCCTTGTGCCAACCTGGCGCCAGTTTGCTGCTGTCACCATAACAACGAACCAAGCGGGTGAGCACCCACGTTCAGTTTGTTTGAGCTACCCATTCTGTTGTGTGACCTGAATCTCGTATGTAGTGTCAGTGCTCCTCTTGGGTAAGTGCTGATATAATTTCATTGCTTTAATTAAGGTGCTCAGCATTTTATCGTTTGCAAACTAATAACCATGTAGAGCTTAAGCAATTAATTAAACAAGTCAAGTTGGATATTTGGCTATGAGTAAAACAAATATGCATACCCTTTAACTTTTCTTTTGTTAGTCTGGTCTGTTAACCAGTACAATTGTTTTGCTCTTGTCAATGAACAGACGGTTGATCATTACTTTTAATGTACAGGACTGTAAGTTGTAATGTTAAGGTGTAACGTGAATGCCTGAAACTACTTTACTGATGCTTCTTCCATATCCACAGTAACGCTTGCACTGAGAAAGTGTCCCAGTGTTAGTGTAGATGATTTTGGTATAGAATACACATTTGGCTTCAAATTAATTACTGCAAAACAACAAGAAATTTTGTAGCAGGTTTTAAAAATTATACTTTGAGATTTGGTCTTGTTGCCTGGTCAACAGGACGTTGCATGCGTGCGTTGGGTTGCTGGAAGCTGAGGTCCTGGTCTGTGGGTCATAACTCTCTGGGTTACAGTGAAGCCTCTGACATTTCACATCCCTGCCCATCTGCTACCAATTAGGATCCAGTTTCCCCGTGTTTGAGTGTCACTTTTTGTTCTTCACTCGGGGCTGTGTGCTGTCAGTTGTGTTCTGTCTTTTAAGTGTGATGGTTGAAGGGTCTGGAAGGTGATTGAGAGTAGAGACTTCAAAGGGGTCTGAAAGACACAGAAGTTATAAGTGTCACGAAGAGTAATCATTAGAACAGGTCAGAGACAAGATTAATACTTCTTCATCCTTTCTGCACATAGTTTTTTTGCATCAACCTTCCAGACATACAGTAGATACAAACAGCACCTAAGATTTGAGAAGTGGTCAGTTTCCCAGCATTGTACTTAGACATCTGCTCAAAGCATTAGACACTGTGCCACAGTGGGCTGCAGAGAATAACGCCATGTATAACCGCGATTTCTGCTGATAGCTGAATTTCTGATATAACAGCATAAATGTCTGACTTTGCCTCCCTGCGCTCTTCCTTTCTGCCTTTTGGTCTCTGTGTTTAAGTTCCATTTAGAGATGTTTTGGAGCTTGTTACATGGGAAGTGACATATCGAATGGTGGGCTCTCCTTGCTCAACCTGAGGCAGTGTCTGCAGCGTGATTGGCGTGACTTAAGGTTGGCGAATGACGGTCTGCGGTCTGTTGTGCGTTTCTCCATTAGATTTGTGTGCTCCTAAAACCCTCAGGAGTGGAGGCACAAAATACACACTTAACGCCTTTCAACCCAGTTTTGATTTGTGTCTTTTCTGTTGCGTGACAGGAGCAAGGCTAAGGTTACTGATGGTGGAACCATGCTTTTTTCTGGTTAAGGAAAGTTCTCTGTGGTTAGACTGGCCTGCATTCATATTCATCTTAATGCCTCAGAGCACATCGCTGCAGAATGAGAACAAACACATCATTTCGTTACACTTAGTCATCCTAATTTCTTTTTAACGACCTCGGTCATTCTTCTATACTTCCTTTACAGTCCTTGTCAAATCTGATGGTTTCTTGTACACACACAACAGCAGTGGAACATAAAACATTTTACTGTTGCTGCAACAGGCCTTTGTGTGGATCTCTGGCACCAGGCCAGCACATGATACTCCCCCAGGCCTGGAGCACTAATTCAGCTATCTTTACGACGCTGTTGAACGCGAGCGGATGTGTGAAACCATGGTAAGATTTCCTCAGTTTACTGTGCGGTACTCTGGACTGTGTCCGACAGTCCAGGCCTGTGTGGAGGTGGGCTTGGAACCAAACCCGCGGAGCATAACCATAAACTCCTTACACCCCCATGAGTTTTCACACTCAGGATGCCGACTGTATGCACATTCGTGTCAGCCTCAGAAACAATTAAAAAGTTTTCAAAACATTTTGTTGGACGTCTCTGAAAGGGGTGAACTGTCCTCACATTTAAGTGTTTTGTTAAATGGTTCCATTTGCCTTCCAGAAGATCTGGGTGCCAGGGCGAGTTACAGCCTCAGATACAATGATCTGCAATTGTATGTGCAGAATAACAGAATTATACAATGAAGGTGACGCACTTGAAGTCATGTAGAGTAGCGTCTGTTGCCTACTGTGAAAGTGTGATGTGACTAAGGAAGCTGCTGTCTCTTGTGCAAAAGAGGGGAAACAAGGCAGCGAATGCACAAACGTAAAGCTCTGCAAAGTTCTACATGTGCTGGTGAAGATTGTTACAGATGTCATAAAAAAATGTTTACTGTATGTTCCACTGTGGCTGGGGAGTGTGCGTGCATTGTTTGTTGGTGTGCACAACTTATTGCTACACCCAAGGACCCTCGCCACAGAAAACTAATCCCAGAGCGGTTTGCAGGACGTGAAATAAATGAGGGCTGTGCCGAGATCACTAACGCCCTCCACTTTTTACAGAGACGGTCCTCGTGTTTGCGCTGGGAGTCATTTTTCAGTGCGTTCTTTTGCCTTTGTCCTTGAGATTGGTATTCCCCTCCACTGTATATGTTTGGTTTGATGTTGAAGGTTGGCTCAGAGGCGGCATATTTGCACAGTGATGGCAAATTAACATCTGCCAGCAATTATGACAGTTGAATGTTCTTTAGGTTCCTTTGGAAAAGCACACGAGCCTAAAATATATTTTTAGTTCTTTAGAGACACTACATGTTGAGTGTCTTTAAAATGTTATTTTGCAGTGCAGTGTTCAGTAAATGATGACTGTCATTAATCATGATATCTGTAAAACTTCAGCAATTCTTCTCCAACTGCATGGAATACTAGGGGAATTTCAGGAAACAGACTGTCCATCTGGATTTGTTCTAAAAAAAAACTAATAGGGAAAAAAGTCTTTAACGGTATAATCAAACATTTCAAAGAACAACAGAGCTCTTTCCTGTGGTATAATAAAATTAAAATGTGGGTCAGCTAGATGCCTTTACTGCCTCAGTTCTGCCATGCAATTATGGGCTGTAACAGAGTTGGGGAGGGGGGTTACAGAAAGAGAAAATACAGAAGGGAAACAGGGCGTCCTGTGTCTGATTATGACAGCGGTCTGGGATCGTGTGGTGTCGTAGAGCAAATCAACATCTCGGCTTCTGGGTCAAGCATACATCTCACAGGCCCGTTTTATTCCCTCTAATTAATTAACCGACATTGCCGTCCAAGGTGACACCTATGGACCTGATTTTCCCCCCTCGCGCCCCCCCCCCCCCCCCACTTTGATAATAGCTGCCTTTTAGCTGTGCAGCACCGTTTCGTTTCTTTGCACGGGGATGCCTGTATTCAGAACGCACGAGGTTTTTAAGTAGCGCCCTTTGCAGCACAGTCTGGTGTGTTGCACATGTGGTGCGTGGTTGTGGTTGACGCTGTGCGAAGTTCTCACGAGACAGAATTAGGTCCTCTGAAATACTGTCCCCTGGTTTCTGCCCATCAACCATCTCTTTACTTCTTGAGGTGTTGACTTCTGGGCGAGATCAAAGACAGTGGGTCGCCGATTGGAATGTGTACGATGATAAATGAGGGCAGTGGATTGCAGTGGATTTGTTCTTTCGCTGTACAGTAGCGGTGACGCTGTCCGTGTGGTGTGTAACCCTCCACCCAGCTGCCCATTTGTGTGCTTCTGTCTCCGCAGCACCGTCTCCTGTGACCGTCATCAGGAAAGATAAGGTATCACAGAGCAGCATTTCCTTGTCCTGGCTGGAGCCAGAACGTCCAAATGGCATCATCCTCGACTACGAGGTCAAGTATTATGAAAAGGTAAGGCTGGAGGTCGGACATGGGCTGCAGCTGTGTTTGGTGAAGGACCAAGCAGGTTTCCGTAGTAACTGCTACACGGACACATGACAGCTGCTTTATAGTTTAGGTAGTAAATTCATTTGGGGTTTTGTAAATGTTCTATGAAATGTACATTGTTGAGAATTAAAAGACCTGGATTCCAGTGCAGACTTGTCTCTTGGACACATTTTATCTTTATCAGGGTTCCCACAGACAGAGTCCAGTGCCCGGTTTAATGACCGAAATGTTTATTGTGCACAATGAATGTGTCTTCAAGGTCTTGGTGTGAAAATTAGCGTACCATAAATTACTGTTTTAGTGCACTGGGCCACTGCATGAACTACTGCTGACATTTGATACGGAAATTAGCCGCAGAGGCATTTTTAATCACTATGAGAAAAATGTGCCTCGTTAGAATTTGTCAGAGCTGTTTTTGTGCCATGTTTTATGAACTTGTTCGAACAAGCTACATGATCCTCTTCCCTTAACCAAATAGCCCGATGGCTCTCTGAAGGCTCACACTATACCTGGAGTTGCGAACATTTCTCCTCACTTGGTTGGCAAAAAAAAAAAAATTCTTGGCGAGGTCTTCAGAAACACCCATGTTCTGCACAGTGGAGCTTTGTGTCGTCGCTTAGAGAGCAATAAGTCAAACCCCAGCTCTCATCCTGTGGGACACACCAAGGGTCACCTGTAGTCTTTCTAAAACAGCTCATTATTTACAAACAGAAGATATGCCAAGCTGGCTTCAGGTACAGCGTCAAGTCTGCTGATCCACCACGATCACTCTGACAAACTCAGGCCTGTTTGTAATATCAGTGCAGCCTTTGAAGTTGCCGATGTTTCTGTGTTTTTGGGCGCCGCTGTTCTTCTGAGATAAATTGATTGAGATAAAATGCTACTGCATTACGTAATAGAATAGAAAAGAATAGATCTTTATTGTCACTGTTTTAAAAATTATGAAATGCTGTTTTGTCAGCTCTCAAAGACTGGCAATATACACAAAGTTAATATACTTATACACAAGTATAATTTGATTATGTAATTTAAATGGCAGTAATTATGCAGGATTTCAGCTTTTTTCATTAGGTAAAAGAGAGAACTATGGACAAATGACCATAATTAAGTAATTTTTCATTATCTTAATTAATCTTACGAAAACAGTTTTATTGATAAGTGGGTACTGTTACAAATTTTTGATTGATTGATTGATTATTTTTTTTGCCTGATGACTTTTATAAGGAAGAAACATAGTCAGAAATGTTAAGATGGAAAAATACGATCTTGGTCCTAGAAAGAAAAGGGCTCGTGATTTCTCCCAGACTCCCATGTCCCAAGCCTGGATAAACCAGGATGGATTGAGAATGAGCTAGTGTTTCTAGTGGCTGCCTTTTCTGTTAGTTATCCCTGCAAGCCAGTATAAACTAACGTGCTGCTGGATGTGTAGTGTTAGATCACTAAGTGCAGAGGCACTGACAAGCTCGCTGTTTATAAAGTGTGATTCGGTGACGGAGCACAGCCTTAGTGTAACAGGAGCTAAGCAGCTAGAGGTGTCTGTGAAATGTTTGTGAAATGTTTGTGAAATGTTTGAGGGAGGCCACAACATGCGAGGAAAACAGCCTTTCTCTTGCGACCGGGATCAAAAAAGGTTTATGTTACACTGTGAACATGTTGCACTTCAAAGAAAGCTTTATTTATAACGACTAAAAAGTGACTTATGTTTAAGCAACTTAAATGACAGGATACCTTTAATTGAAAAACATAATGAGAAAGTGTAGCAAGTAATTTAAATCTGTATTTTGGATTTATTTTGATTTGGTTAGATTTTTTATGAATCACGTCTGGTTTTTAAACAAAAGGCTGAATTTATTAAATAGCGGGGGGCCGTAGATACTTGTCTTCCCATTTGGCAATAATGTGTAATGCAAGATATTCACAAACGACTTGTCCTCCAGGCAGGAAACATAAACTGCAAACCCCATTTAAGTTTTTGGTACGATTTCAAGAACCATTTTACAAATATGATTTCCTTTGAATTATTTCAGCGTAACGTGTAACAGTGATAGTTCTGGTCAGCTGGCTTTTTGAGAGTTCAGAGGATCAATGAAGTGCAAATGTTTTTTCTTTATAGCTGAAATGGCAATACGCTGTCAATTCAGAAAGTCTTTCAAACACAACAGGATTATTCTCAAATAGGAGAAGGGTGGACTGGAGAACCTGCGTTCAACAAAAGATCTTTGTATTTCACAACTGCTGTGTTACAGTAAGCCAGGCAGCCCCCTTGTGTCTGCTCTCAATTTTAACCCCCGTTAGAAGCACATCTGGAAACAATGGCTTTGAATGTAAAGGCTGTCTACAGAACCTTTTGGTTTTTCACAGCTAAAGAGGATCAGTGCACTGCAGAAAGCTCTTTAGAGTGGCTGTGAAGAGTAAAGGTAGTAATTTATCAGGCATATCTCGCAATGTGTCTGGAAACCGGGGGTGCACCTGATTATAAATGCACATTTGCAGCATGGGGGGTTGGCAAGGCCCAAATTAGCTCAACAACTTCTCAACCCGGCAACAGTGCCCGGTGTTAGAGGGCACCGTGGCCTGTGCTTACGCCTCTCTTTCTCTCTCTCTCTCTCTCGTCACCATTTGTCTGACACCGCATGAAGCAGGAGCAAGAGACAAGCTACACCATCCTGAGGTCAAAGGGCACAAACGTGACCCTGACGGGCCTCAAGCCGCACACCACCTACCTGCTGCAGATTCGGGCACGTACTGCAGCCGGCTATGGAACCAGCAGCAAGAAGTTTGAATTCGAGACCAGTCCTGATTGTAAGTGCCTCTCTCCCCTTTTCTGTTTTTTTCCCATTATTTTTATACAGCTGTTTCTCCCTTTGTAGGTTGAATTACACTGTTGTGAATGACTTGACATGCATTTTAATGCTACCTCGCCCTAAAGCCGGTGGTCAGTAAATTCAAGGATTAAATGATAATCCTGGTTTTTTTGTATGTTCGATGACGTGTCAGCGGTAGTTGATGACAGTACAATTTCATGCCTTACAGTGTTTCTGGCGTGTTGCACAGTGGGTCGCGTGATATTGAAGATGAGCTTCTCAGCCCGACTCTTGATTATTTCATTGGTCCTACAGTTTAATGCTGTTATGACCAAAGAATACACTGATTATGGTCTCCAGGAAAAAGTTCTACCAAAATTTGATTGGATGTTCCTGAGTTTGAAGACTCAGAGCAATGCCAGGATATAGGATCAACTGTGTGCCATTAATCCTTTCCGTCTCAGTGGCTGTGTGGTCCGTCACTCATCACCTCTGTTCCCGCCCCCTTCCCCCCAGCCTTCTCCATCACAAGCGAGAGTAGCCAGGTGGTACTCATTGCCGTCTGCTCTGCGGTGGCCATCATCTTCCTCACCGTGGTGGTGTACATCCTTGTGAGCAGGTCAGCACATGCGTCAGACCAGATGTTGCTCTGCTGTACAGATGAGGGCTGCCTGCAGCCTTTCTCAGCCTACCCTCCCAGTCTGGAAGGGAGCAAACCCTGTCATTCTTGATGAAGCTCATCAGAAGCTGAGGCCAATATTGTCTGTTGGTGACATGGTGCCTGTGTTTAATCACGTGGTTAAGAGATCCACTCTTTTAATTATTTGTGTTGATTAAATAGGCACAGCAAGTCTAAAGAGAGCGGAACTCGGGTCCACTCATACTTAACGCTGTGTTCCACAGCATAATGTTTACATCGAAGCGCGCTCATTCTTTGCCAGTCAAAGTTTCACGAGCTTCATACAGTCAGACAGACAGACAGTCAGTCAGTCAGTCAGTCAGTCAGTCAGTCAGTCAGTTCTTTATTTGTCCCCAAGGGGAATTCTGTTGTTGCAGTAGCACACAGTTTACGGATGGGTTAAAACTAAGTAAGAACAAATAAAAAAAAAAATATATGTATTATACGTTTAAGATTGAAATGTACATTGTGGTCAGATTGTGCGTAATTCATAATCATCCACTTCTATTTTGCAGGTTTTGTGGGTACAGTAAGTCAAAACATCCAGATGAAAAGAGACTGAACTTTGGCAACGGCCACTGTAAGCCCCGCTTTTCTGCTGTGCGTTTGTCTGGCAGTCTGTCTCTGCTTTGACTTAGTGTCCGAGTGTGTCTCGGGGGTTACTCTCTGTTCCTATATGGCAAAGTATTCATTATTACCAAGAACAGGAGCACGTGTCTATCACAGGAGAGTTCTCTAAATTAATACTTTTTTAACGGGAGCAAGCACATGTTATGATTTATTGAAATTTTTCATTGACATTGGCAAGCTGTTTCTTAAAATTCATGTAGCGAGCCACGAAAAATAAATGTTTTTGTAGAAAAGAATTAGGAATACGTTTTAGGGAGACGTGTTGTGGGAATTCCTGTAGCTGACGGTCTTTTACGTTACAGTTTTGGCTTTCGGTTTTCAGCAGTATTAATCATGCATATGGTGTGTGTGTGTGTGTGTGTGTGTGTAATTATGGATGATGCTGCGTTTCAGTGAGGCTTCCGGGCGTCAGGACTTACGTGGACCCACACACGTATGAGGACCCCAGTCAGGCCGTCCATGAATTTGCCAGAGAACTGGACTCCTCTGGAATAGCAATTGATAAAGTGGTTGGCGCAGGTAGGAAAAAAAAATTGATACATCATCTGTTCAGAACAATGACTGCACAGAAACAGGAATGGGAAGAAGAGTAACGACAAAACTGTCGAGGCAGTCAGGTAGCACACCTGTTGGACATGCGATTAAAGCAGTCAGGTAACACCCGTCATACAGGTACAACTTTACTGTGTTAGACATTACAGTGGGGCCACACAGAACTGTACTTTCTAATGCTACGCCCTAGGACTCTGAGAAGGAGAGCCTTGTGTCTGTCTCATGGCCCCGACAGATAAAGGAGTAGATAATCCACAGTAGAAAGATCTCCTTTGAGCAGGACCTTCAAGGTTCCACGTCAAAGTCGAGCGTGTGTGCTTCAGACTTTCACCATGAGCAGCAGTGTGCAACGTGCTGCTCAGGAACTCTGTGGATGGTCCAATTTCAAGGCCAAAGTCAAAGCTGCGCAGAACCAAAATGTTTAATCATAAATCACAGGCATACAATACCCTGAAGTCTCCGGTTCTGAATGTGAAAACCTGTTATTGTTATTAAGAACGCCGTTGGTTGCCGATGACCGTAAATCCGTTTTGCAGGGGAGTTTGGCGAGGTCTGCAGCGGACGGCTGAAGCTTCCATCGAAGAAGGAGATCTGTGTGGCGATCAAGACCCTCAAGGCAGGGTACACGGAGGAGCAGAGGCGGGACTTCCTTAGCGAGGCGAGCATCATGGGCCAGTTCGACCACCCCAACATCATCAGGCTGGAGGGCGTGGTCACCCGCAGTAAGTTCTGTCACCCGCAGCGTACTGCGACCTACATTTTTGCTCTCTGAAAAAGCATAAATAGCCACTTCTTAGGGATTGTGTCACATTGAAGGTGTCTGGATGTACAAAACAGTCGTGCGAGTGTGTTCTGAGCACTGCCCTCAACACGCATGCGACATACGCTCGGTTTCGCTTGCTATGACATGCAAGAATGAGGTTTAATTTTTGAATTTCCATGTCTTTCACATGGTGCCTGCCAAGTGTGCTCTGATTGTGCCATGTTTTGTTTTTGGCTGTCTGCAATTGACTCATTCAATGCAAAATGTCAAAAAAAATCACATTTACAAAGACTATACAATAATGTCTTGCACTACAGTTTTTCAAATAGCATTCAGCGATTTAGGCTTTGGTACTAGCTGTGAAAACACATGAATGTCAAATGCCAAGGAGTTGGATAATCTCTAGACAAACACATCTGCCTTTATGTAAGTCTTTCACGCATGCAGTGGGCTTTTTCAGAGTCCAATACTAACATTTATTTTGGATTTGTGTGTGTGTGTGTGTGTGTGTGTGTGTGTGTGTGTGTGTGTGTGTGTGTGTGTTTTATTTTGAACATCATTCATCTCTCTCCTCCGTCAGGTTTTTTTTCTTCACCCTTGCTTGTTAAATACTGGATTCTGTTTTAGCTCCATTGTGTAAGTCATTCAGGAAGACTTTCTGTTCATCTAGCATGATCCAGCACTGGTCGTGTCTTTTGCAAGCTAAAAATAAATAAATAAACATTCCTAAAAATATACAGAGTTGTAAAAATAATAAAATAAACTGAAACCAAAATCATGTTTATCAGTGATTAAACAACAAATGTAAGTGTTCTGTTTAATGTTTAAGTTTATAAATAACTTTGGTTTTTTCCATAATAAAATATCCCAAAATAATGAGTTTCAAATGTTGTCTGCCTAGTAAAAATATTTATTTTCCGTTGACAGCATTAGATGCCAGATTCACAATTTGTTCACCAACATTTACACAAAAAATATTTGTTTGCAGAAAGATTGAAATCATTTAAACTGGTAATAATGGAATTAGGCTTGTTTAATGAATCACGTGCACAGTCTACATTATAAAAGTTTTAAAAGTTTTAACTTTAAATATAAAACCTTCTTCTAAATGACTTAAACTTTTGGGACATGCTGGTAGTGTCTGCAGGGGGCAGGAAGTGCTTAGTGTGCCGGGGGGGGACTGGCCATCCTCAGGGGGCTGGCATGTGTCTCCCATAGGCATCGACGCTGAGAGATTCATGAACTCGGTCCATTTTAATTCTTAATAATCCAGAGATTTTCACACCTCATTTACCCCGCTGCCTTTGGCCGCAGCTCTGGCCAAATGTTTTTGGGGAGCTGTGAAAACTGTTTCACCGAGGGACACGGGGTTGAGATAATTATGGGCTGGCGCTCTGGATCAAAGAACTGAGGCGTGGAAGGACTGGGCAGGGTTCCTTTTGTTGCTGAACGTGCTGAATTTCTCAGGTGAAGGAAAGGTAAAGGGCTTGGATCCGTGAAGGGTTTCGAGAACTTAACTAGTTTCCATGACCCGTACTGCTGTGGTAGGTAGAGTTTAAGGCAGAAAGATGGCGCGTTCCCTAACAAAGGGCGCTGGGGCTGGGGCTTTTGTGGCGCAGCCAACAAGCGCTGCTCGCCCTTTGCGATTGTGAAAGAGGGTCATCTGTTATTTGTCCTAAGCTTAAACAGAGGAAGTGAGAAGGACAGCAGCCGCCTTGCCTAGCTTGCTCGACGCGTGGCGGTGAGGTCATCAGGAAACCGCAAGCATGTGACCGCGCGGCCCAAAAACCTTCCTGATCTCAGGCGTGCTGGGCCGGCTCTTTGTTGAAGGAGAGGAAGTCCAGAAAAGAATTGAGCGGCTCTTGTCACAATGTCACACAAGTATTGCAGGCCCAGATAAAATAACTTTTGTCTGGGAGTGCGAGGTTGTGTCCCAGATGTGCTGAAAACGCAGTGACTGGTCCTGACCGTTCGTCCCAATGTCCCCGTAACCCGTGAAAAACACAGCTGTTAAACTCAGGCTCTTTTTAAATGCCCATATGTGTCCGAACAGAGTGCCATAAATTCAGTGCAAGTAAAACACTTGTCATCTTAAATGGGTTCTTTCATACACAAACAGACAGTTACTGCTCAGTAACAATGCAGGGTATTTATTCAGACATGTTAAAGTTCATCGCTTTTAACTTTGTGAAAAATTGATTTACATTTTTAAAAGCGTTGTAGTATGTGACACAAATAAACAGAAAGATAAAATGTAAAATATGACCTATTTTTAATTGGAGCACTCTTCCCACAAACCTCTGAATGCTGTTTTATTTGTTTATGACACCAACAGACATTTCTGTGTTTCTGTGTGTGTCTCATTCTGACTGCAGAATGAGAAATTGTTCGTTTTAACTGTCAAAATCTCTGTCTTGACATTGCACCATGATGTTTTGTTAGATTCTAAACTTACTGTAATGAACAAAAATGCCAAGAGGAATAGGCAATCTAAACATAACAAAAAGTTATGGTATCCAGTATATTCTCATGGAATATGGAAATTAAAATGTGCTATAAAATATGGGAACAAATGCTTAATTTATATGCTGTAATGCTGTGTAGATTTTTTAGGAATGCTCAGAGCGTTTGGTTATGCATAAAATTTTTTTGTTCAATTATGTTGTTTCCACTAAAATTATATACTTTTTTTTTTTTTTTTTTTTACTGTACATTTAGTCGTAAATGTTTGACGTACAATATCGTTCAAAGATCTGATTTGGACGATGTGTTCCGTGTGCATGTATGTTCTGAGGTCACGATTATTGCGTGCCTGCGTAATTTCTCCCTGTCATGTCTCGCCGCAGGTAAACCGGTCATGATTGTAACAGAATACATGGAGAACGGCTCGTTGGACACCTTCCTCCGAGTAAGTGTGACACGGCAAAGGTGCACAGAGCCACGGTGGGGCACCGGTGTTCAGGGCGCATCTGCAAACCTCGTAGAACCAGCCAGTCCGACAGCCAGAGCTGTTTAAGAGCGGCGTGCAGATGAGTCGTCACCGTGTCCTACAGGGGGACCCGATGACTTTGCATTAGTGTAGTCTTCGTCGTTTTGGTTCCCTTTCTTTGTATGAGAATTTGCTGCGAAATACTAGACACCGGGTTCTCAGAAATGTGTGGCGCTGCAGTGGTGTTGCATTGCATGCGTCGCACACGGTCCTGCTCTCAGGCTGTAATTGGAAGCGAGCACCGCTAGAAACATTGCGGGCGTCTGGAGCGCTGTCGCCGCTTCCTAATTCCCTGTTGTGGGGAAATAAAGGCTTTTTTCCTGTCTATTTTATTTATTTATTTATTTTTTTTGAAAGGCCGGCCATGTCTGCAGTTGGCACTGTGCCCACTAATCCTGCGGTGCCAGCCGAAAACATGAGATGAGTTTTGTCCTTGAGACTCCTAGTAATCACATAACAAATGCCACAAAATCGACAACCTAACGTCATCGAAATGTAACGGTGACAAAGTTAACCCTACTGGTATATGAAGGCACTCTGAAATGATCAAAGTGAGGAACAAATATTAAACGTAATAATAATTAAACCCATATGCTTTTTCTACATTGATATATTCTGTCTAAATACATGTAGGTTTTATTTTAATCCAGCAGTTTAAGTGCAGAATATTGTCTCTATTATTAATAATAATTCAAAAAGTATTTTCTCATGCCAATATACTGCATGGTTCACTAAGTCTGTTTAAAAAAAAAAAAAAAAAAAAACCAAAACTAAACCTTTTGGCTGCAAAAGTATTTTAATTTCCCGCTGGAGAGAAAACCTTGTATTAGTAAATACAATTGGACGAAATTATATCTCGGTTATGTAACGTTTGAAAGGACACACTTATTGGATGTAATTGGATATTTGTGTATAAGAACTTTCAGAACAAATAAAATGCGCTGAATATGTGACCTGAATGCACCTCCGTACTGTTCCTTTAACTGTATTTGTGTTTTTATGGCAGAATTATCCTGAACTTCACCTTTCTGTATGGAGATTAACAGCTTTCTAAACAGATGGATAAATAATGAGTCGGTCCACATTTAGTTTCCTACTCAGTAGGACAATGTTCCACTTCTGGTGTTTTCTACATGCCAAATGAGCATTTCCAATGCACGTTCACAATGATTTTTAAAATAAAATGTTTTAAATATATTCAGTTTTTTTTCTTTCTTTTTTTTTTTAACGCTACTTTTATTCTGTCACAGCGCTACACTCTAAGGCTGCGAATCAATATTGTTCCAGAACAGGTGGTATTAAGGTCATTTTTATTATATTTATTTAACGAGGATAATGAACAAATTCATGCACAGAATCAATCACAGAAGCACCTTCTGTATTGACTTTTTTGTCATCTGATAAGCCCTTTTTATTCACTTTACTGAAAAAATGACACCAGACGTCTCTATGGAAGTAGATCTCTCTGGGCGTGTTGCTTAAAGGTCGAATCGGGTTTAGGATTAAATGTAATCTGTGTTTGGACAGTAACTGGTATTATGTAATGCAGTCTTTATGACCTGACCGCTCTGTCCCTCCCTGTGGCAGAAGCACGATGCCCAGTTCACGGTGATCCAGCTGGTGGGCATGCTGCGTGGCATCGCCTCGGGCATGAAGTACCTCTCGGACATGGGCTACGTGCACCGAGATCTGGCCGCCCGAAACATCCTGGTGAACAGCAACCTGGTGTGCAAGGTGTCCGACTTCGGGCTGTCCCGCGTGCTGGAGGACGACCCCGAGGCCGCCTACACCACGAGGGTAAGTTTAATGGACTTTACCTGGGGCCCTTCAGGTAGACTCTCCCCCTCATACACCACCGAGTCCAAACAAGCAGCCCATAAAAAATGCTAATTAATCTATCAATTGCACGTGTTTAATGAAGCTTCTTTTTCAGTGCCTCCAAGGCGTAGACTTCAGCCCGGTTGTACGTAATTTATTCTGGTCTGTTAGAAGAATGAGCCTGGGTATGGCCAAGGTCACAGAGTCTTCAAGGTCACCCTAATCCTGAAGTACAGGCCGTGCACTGTAATTGCTGGCAGAACATGTTCTGAGAGACAGGGCTGAACGCATGTCTGCTTCCTTGGGTCAGCTTCAGGAGTGATCCCTGCAAGGCACACCTTCGCGTAGACAGACATTTCGCATTTTTCAGGTCTCAGAATCTCCTTGTTGAAATCCTTCTGGGGTGAGGTGTCCAACAGAGTGCAGAGCCTGGAGTTCTGAGAAGGACATCGAATTCCTTCCCTTTTCACATCAGTCTCAAGGCTCTGGCGCCTTTTTACACGTAGCTGCGTGAGGGATTGGACTGGCTGCTCACAGCTGAACTGCCATTACACTGTGCTCTGATAAAATATACATGTTTTTGGGTTGACTGCTCAGTTACCTCACGTGTCACTGTTAACACTCCCAGAAAAGAAAGACGGCAGAAGGAGAACACATAAGAACCCTGTAATGAACATGCAGTGTCCTCATTTTTCTTATGTCTACTTGATATTCTAATATGGACAGACAGTGAAACACCCAGATGGGTGCCTTGCTGGTAAGTTTTTACAAATGTTGCCACGATGGCCTCAATCCTGCCAGACACTGCCACCCACCTGCCTCTCCTGCCTCTGTAAAGCCCTGAAATACATGTGTAGAGGTCCGCCTGTGCATTAATGAGCAGTAATCTTGCTCCTCAGAGCGGCTGGCTTGTTGACACAAGATCATGCGGGAGGACTGGACATGGGCAGGTTTATTTTTTGAGGGTCGTGTGTTCCGGGTGATGGGGTGGGAGTTTGACTTGCCTGATGGGGGGGGGGGGTGTTTTGGCTCCACTCTCACTTTTGTGAGGTTGATGACTGGGAGCTGTGAAGCTATAGCGGATTTAAAAAGGTCTCCCCTCAGTGCAGTGAATACACACCTTGCAGCATGGAGAAGATGCAAAGACATCCAGAGCCGCGTGGTGCTTTTCCCACGTGTGTCTTTTATCATTCGTGGCTCGATGACAGTTTTTTGTCTTTCTGCGAGGCTACGTCTCCGCTCTCGGGATTTGAATTTGAAGCTTTTTAATCACAGAAACGACAAAGCTATGCACTGCCTGGATTAGCATGCATACCACGCAATATTGGCTTTATTCTCTCAAATTTAATTTGAGATTAAAAGCACATTGTGTATGAAACCTCTGTCGTTATATTAGATAAAGCTCGTTACGGTTTCTAATTTGCTATTTTTATTAGGTTGTGTGTGATTGTGAATATGTTTTTGGCTTACTTATGATTTTTTCCTTTGTGCCAAATAAGAGAAGGCAAAGAAATTATTTTAAAGAAAATGATTATTAAATTTTTGTAAAAAATTACTGCACTCGGTTTTCTGTTAGCATTGTTCCTAGGTACTTAGCTAAACAAATTCGTTGTTTAACTTGTATAAAAACATTCGTTAGAATTTAGTTTTGTTTAGCTGATTTAAAAATGTCACCTATAATGAAGAGGGAGACCTTATTACTTCATTTTTAGTTATTGGTTCTATAATTTACAGAGATGTGTGTGCTTTGTTTTATTTATTAATGAAGGTACAATTACTACATTAAAATAATTATTTTTTATAATATTTAGGATGGTCATTTATTAGGACAAATGTGTATAAGTCTTTTTTGTATTATGTAACAAATACAAAAATGAAAATGCAAATATGTAAATCAGCTCGTTATACTGAATGATGTACATCATTGGTTTTTATCCATTCTACAGCCATGGTTTTTGATCAGTTTGGAAACTGAATTTTGCAAAAAATATATAAGAATTCATATGACATTGAGTGTATATACAAGATAGGGTCAGCTATATTTTACAGTAAACGTTTAAATATATACCATTCACAGAGCATGTGTATAGACAGTCTGAGATATAGATCAGGTTAAGATAATCGAGTATGTTATTGTTATTTTAATTTCTCACATGGACTGTTAGGTTATTCTGGTTTTCTGCTTGTTTCCAGCAATTACTGCTGAGCACTAAGTGGTAACTAATTAATTACATACAGGGAGGAAAGATCCCAATCCGGTGGACAGCGCCAGAAGCCATTGCCTACAGGAAGTTCACCTCGGCCAGCGACGTGTGGAGTTATGGCATTGTACTGTGGGAAGTGATGTCCTATGGGGAGAGGCCTTACTGGGAGATGTCCAATCAGGATGTGAGTTGGTGCCTGTTAACAAAGGGGTTTGTCCAGTGCTCTGCCCTTTCAACTGGGAGTAATGGAGTCAGTCAGAAAAAGAGGGGACAGATACAGTAAAAGATGAAGAACATAATTTAAATGGTCATAGGCACAGTTACACAGCAAGCAGGGTTGTTGGTTCATACCAACAGGACATGGGTTTGAATGTGTGTATTTTTCCTTCTTAAAAAGTAAGAATTTAAACTGAAAAAATGAGCTCCAGTCCCTCGAGTGTCTGCCTGTACTGTTTGTTTTCACCATGATCACACTATTTTAATTGTGACCATGCACAACCTTTTATGACATAGTAATGGTGACTTGTTGGTTTTACAAGTTTAGGCTGTCATAATAGACACAGAAAATACAGCACTCTCCAGATTAATAAATAATACACATATGTGTTTAATTTTTATTGAATTAATTCAATGAAGTTTTTTTTTTTTTTTTTAAATCAAACTTCTTTGTTAAGCTATACGTCAGTATTCTTTATTTACTGTAATAAATGAACTGATTTGCAGGTGATCAAAGCAGTGGATGAAGGGTACCGTCTACCCCCTCCGATGGACTGTCCCGCAGCTCTCTACCAGCTCATGCTGGACTCGTGGCAGAAAGACCGTAACAACCGTCCGAAGTTCCCCGAGATCGTCAGCTTCCTGGACAAGCTTATCCGCAACCCGAACAGTCTGAAGATCATCGCTAACACCACCTCGAGGTAGGCCGTCACGTGCAGGGAGGGGGCTGGGCGCAAAACTGCACACCGTGGGTCCCTCAAAGGGACTCCAGACACGTGGGCCTGCGGGACAGTCCAGGGCGTACTGTCCTGCCAAATAAAGATGTTACCTCCTACACAATGATGACTAGCTTAATCTCCTAAATAAAAGGAAAGGAAGCAGGTTCTGGTTCACTGGGACTCAAGCTTCCCTTGTTACTTTTTTAATGTCACACTTTCCTTCCTTAAACAGCTGGCCTTATTTAATTGGGTTTTTCAACAGTGACCTATATAAAGGCTGTTCACTTAAATACCTTTTAAGAGCCTAAAAACTCTTGTGTATTTTTTAGCCTGTAGACAGGAAAACAGAACTTTTATATAGACAATTACAGCCTTCCCAATGGCTTACCACTGTTTTTTTAGAATGACTGGGGTAAGCTGCAGAACTTGAATATCACATTAAGGAAATGTTTTATTTAAAATATTTGCAAGGATAAAAACATTTTCATGAAAAGTGATTTTTTTGAGTATTCCATATTTTCACAAGTCTGCGCCAAAGGTTTAGTCTCGTGTGTGGTTTGGCGGACGGCCGTGTGTAATTATCACAAATCCTGATCGTTTCTTGCAAACAAAAAATATGTGTGGCATGCAGTATAGGTGAAGGAAGCTGTCATTGATCAGACAGCTTGCAAAATTAATTTAAAAATAGAATTCTCACTGAGACAGAGACATTTAATTAAACTGAGAATAACATTTAGTATTTGAATACTTTTTAGATGCCAAATGGAGAGGAGTGAATTTATTGGCTCATGTCCAGACTGGATAATTGGTTAAAGGAAGAAAAAAGCTGTTAAAATGCTACACATATAAGCCTAGATGTGAGTTTGTGATGTGAGATTCTATCAGAAATTAAACATAAAATGTGAAAGTGTACTGTATACTCTGAGGAATTTTAATAGTTTTTCCTCTTCAGTGGTGTATTGCATTACATTTAGTAAAGTTGTTCAAGTGTAACAAAGAAAATTTGACTGAAATACCCTGAAATAAAACCAAATTGATGGGCACCATATTTTGTATTTATTTTTTTTTTTTACGTTTTAAATTAAATGGTAAAATAAATATTCATATTATCAGTAGTTGTCATTTTTATACTTTTGTTCTTAATTAAACCAAGTTGCATTTATACAGTGTTTGTGGCACATGAGCTAAATTTGGAAGGCGAAGATTCAGTCTCGGGAACCCGGGCTGTAATTTTGTCGTGTTGCCTTTGAAAGTTTAAATGGGCAGTAAAGAGTGAGTGATTGATTGTGTGCTTTCAAAGATGCAGACATGGAAGCCACACTAAGGCCAGGATATGTCACTTTTTTCCTGCTCTGCATGTTAATAGAACAGGCTTCTGTGAAGACAGCTCAGATTTATACCTTCCTGGGGTCTTGTCTTGACTGAGAGAGCCAGGTGTGCAACAGTTTAACTCCAGCAGCGGGTAGCACAGGTGCACCTTTGAAGATACCCCTTTGTACACTGTACTCCACCTAAAGATGACCATTCCCATCCATGACTAAATGACCATCTTCTCAGTCCTCAGGAGGTCTGTCAAAATGTGATGCCATACTAGCACACCTGTTTAGAAGGCATCCCACGTTCAGAAAAGACAAAGGAGTAGATGAATTTTAAACACCAGTGATAACCTGGCGTACTTTAAAGAATCTAATATTCTCATTGGTCTTACATATTTGAAATAACCAAAAAAAAAAAAAAAGAAAAAAGGACAAGAGATTACAAAAAAAAAAACAATCCACTAAAAATCGTTTACTGCACCAGTTGGCTGTTCATTAGGAAAACAGACTGAAGTATTAAAATAAATAATCTTTCCAGAAATACAAAACCATAAAAATGTAAAAAGCATTGCCATCTCTTTATTTACAAAACTGAGAATAACGATCTCTGTTTGGAATGTAATCTAATTGCCTGTACTCCGTTTGTCATTCAATTAAACGAGGACGGTAAGTCTGCAGCGTCTGGGCGCTGACCAACATACTTGAAACATTTTATTTATTATTTATTTATTTTTTTTGCATTTTTACACACCCATTGTTTCTCCAGGGGGATTAAAGTGGACCTTTATAGTTGTTTTAACAAATAAGCCAAACGACATTAATCTTATTATAGTGAAAAGATATAAAAATTGCTGGATGTTTTTTTGTTAAACTGTAAAATATAATTTATTTACTGTTTCTAACAAGAACAACAAAAACACACACACACACACACACACACACACACACACACACACACACACACACACACACATATATATACAGTATGTAGCTCCTTTTTTTTTTTTTTAGGAAGACCTTAAAGATGGTCGGTTGATACAATGCAATACAATACAATAATGTCCTTCACCACGCACAGTTTTTTTATCAAACACATTCAGTGGAATGGCTTGTGATGTTAAAACAGCCAGTTTAGCCGAAGTCTCTCTGAGCGCACATCTCCTTCAGCAGGTCCAGGTGGGGGTGCCAGATTCCTTTCTGGGTTGCCGTGGTTTCCCTCTCAGCGGCACACTTTCTCGACAGTAACCCTTGCAGACTGATGGGAAACGCAGGCTGGAATTCTCCCCTTTCAGGAAGGCGCTCCTCTGGGTGGGCCCGCACATCACGCGAGGAGAGAATGGGCCCCGCAGTGACAGATTTTATTCCACACCCCTGCTGTACATGGTGAGGGGGGTTGGACCTGTGTAGATCATGCTTTCCCATTCACTAACACCCCCCCAAATTTCCTCTGCCTCCCATAGGCCGTCCAACGTTTTGCTGGACAGGAACAGCACCGACATCACGACCTTCCACATCATGGGTGGCTGGCTGGACACGATGCAGACGTTGCCCTGCCAGGACACCTTCAGCAGGGTGGGGTACAGCTCCTGTGAGACCCTGGCTAAGACGTCTGCAGAGTAAGACAGCCTTCACTTTCAGTTTCAACCTCATCAGCACTTGTAACCTACATGTAAAGGATTCCCTGAGCCGTGCATGTTGCTTATTCACATGCCTGCAGTGTTAAATAGGTAAAGATATTGCTATACATTTGTAATATAAAAGTTAAATATAAATAATATAAAACAGGCTTGTGTTGTGTTACTAAATGATCGCTATACCCAGAGTACAGAGACAAGTGCACTAAGATAGTAACGTGCCAAGTGCCATTCATTTTTGTCCTTAATTGCTGAAACAATATTTCTGTCGACCCCATAGAAAGATGCCTCGAGTAGTATTGGTCCATTAGAGTTAATTAATGGGTGTATTAAAAATACTTGGCTTTAGTTATATGATTGCTCGTCTCTTTAAACTGAGTTATTATTTTAGATGGTATTGAAATAGATGTATGTATTTTTCCCGTTAGTTTGCCTCTGTGTTTTCTTGGGCTTCTAGCATTTTCCAGACTCTGGTTCGCTCAGACTGTTAACCTATGGCAGGCCCGCGACCTAAATAGGAAAGTAAACGACTCGCACGTGTTTATGCGGGCCCCAGTACCATGGCAAGCCCTGTAATGCTAATTTGAAGAAGTCGAACGAGACCCAAATAAGCAAGGTACAGTTTCCCAGAGACAGCCTTTCATGCTGGGGACGCCCGGGCTCCTGCCTCGCCACCCTGAAAAGTTAAGCCTGTTTACAAGTCTGAGCCCGTCAAGCGAGAGGCGCGTATTTGGGCAGCCTGTTCGATGTGGGAGCCGCATGCCATGTTTTGATTTAAAACAGTAACGACTCTAGTTTAACCGTGCTTACGTCTGTTCACAGTCCAGCAACAGCAAAATTTAAAAAAAAAAAGTTAAACAAAGCTGCTGTATTGACAGGATGAGGCTGACTGGAAACACAGCTGGTAAATTGAATCCGGCAGCTCCTGTAGTTAAGGAGTCCAGCTGATTCCCAACAACATTCAAATAATAAACCCCAAATCCTCCTTCATCCCGCTGATTGGGGCTTTGGGAAATGGAGCACTGTGGCACGCCAGAGGCTAAGTCTAGCATGGATCTCCTGGACCGCCGCGTTCCGCTCACTTCATAACAATTTGACAATCTACCGAGAATAGTTTGACGTTCCTAATCAGGGGATCAGAGCTTTGTTCTTGGGACAGAAGGAGATCCCTACAGTCCTGTGTTGACCGACTACAGCAGCCGATTAGCCAGAAATGCATTAATATTTTTTTGCCTTTTTTTAAATTGGTAATTTCAACTGAATGGCTTGTAGAATTTTCTCTATTCTCTGTGAAACGAGCTGTCCTTTCCAGCTGAGATGTGCCTTAGAATCATTAGTAAGTAGTGTCTCGTGAGTTAGCCTGCCTGTCTGAAGTACCGATTTCTCAAGATTTAAAGGTTTTGGTGTAGTTTACTTCCAGCTTGTCAATAAAGTTTTTTTTTCTTTTTTTTTCTTTTTTTTTTTTTTTTTTTTTTTTTTTTTTTTTAAAAAAAAAAAAAATTAAAAAATTTTTAAGAAAAGTATTTATTTAAAAAAACAATTTATTTTTTTATTTTTAAAATAAACAGGGAAAACATTAAAACA
>JABJVR010031927.1:0-34485 GCA_025773905.1 Chitala chitala
TGGAGATGGAAGCCCATCCTTTTCAACTTAACACTTGTGCTTCTTGCTGTCTACCATTCTCCCCCCTTCTTTATCATCAGGAAAGAAAAAAAAAAAAAAAAACACGAATTGGAAAGAATTTGTACAAGCAAGTCCAGTGAGGCCAGCTTAGATCCCTATTCTTACTTTGAAGTCTATAAGTAAAATACTCTTCTTGTGGCTTGCCTGTTACAAAATTTTTCAAGACCGAAAAAGGTTTGATTTCCCTTATTGGAGACCACCTACCATGCTTCATATGTGAACACGCATGTGGACGTTTTGCCACCTCCCCATCCCCCTTCGTCTTTCATAACAGTCGTCACTTTGAGCTGTAAATTTGCAGGGAGGGGTCAGTGCTGGGCTGCAGTGTGAAGGGAGAGGGTGAGAGGTCAGAGTTCAAGGGCCAGGTCAGTTAGATGGAAAGGGGGAAAGGGCCCCATGTGTAGAATGCAAGGAGAGTGCTCTGGGGGGGTTTGGTTTGTGTGCTGGCTGAAAGGGAGAGTGCTATGCGGTGGGGTGAGGGGGGGTGCTGGACTGGATGAAAAGGAAAGTGTGACCAGTTTTTCTGACGGCTGCCATCTTGGTATTTATCCCTGCCGTTTCTGTTTATTTTCGATTCCTTCGCTGTGGCGCCTGTTTCTTTTTGCCCTTCGATTTTAGCTACTCAAACCCTTGACCAATAAAGCAGCGGTTTGGGAAGTTTGTTTCTTAGGTAGGTTCTTTCTCAACTATTTAAAGGCTGTAAAGGTTCAGCTCTGTCGCTTGGGACTGAAACATGATCTTGTTGAAATATTTTTCCCGTCGTTGACCTGTCAGCCATTCAGGCACTCGTGCTATTCTCGCCTGGGGGGGGGGGGTTTATGAATGAGCGTGTCTGTGGGAGGGGGTCAGTCTTGCCGCCTTCTGCCAGGCTTTATTTATTTATACCTTGACACCCCCCACACCCACATATGTAATGTGTTGAGTACACTGTTCATACCATATCATGTCCATAGTCTTTCTTCGGAGTACTCAGTCCATGCCTGACATGTTCAGGTTTGCTGTCTGGGCTTGTGCAAGATGAGTATGATGGATTGTGTGTGTGTGTGTGTGTGTGTGTGTGTGTGTGTGTGTGTGTGTGTGTGTGTGTGTGTGGTGTGGTGGTTGGGAGAGATTACAAGTATATGTCTGTCAGTGGTGCCTTGGAAACAACGTCAGCCGGGGTTTGCTGTAAACTGCTTTTATGCGTGAAAGGTCAAAGACCAACAGAGGGGGACATGGGGGGGCTGGAGTGGTAACTTTATTACAATTTAACGGTTACCCTTTTTCTTTTTTTCCCCCTCTCCGTCCAGCTTGACGGCAGACATTCAGGTCTATGGCTTTTTTGTGTCGCACCCCTGATGTTTGATGAAAATCACCACCAAACATACTTTTTTTCTGTCTACATCTGCAACTACAGTTTTTTTTTCTCTTGCATGAATTAATGTAAATTTGTAAGCTGCATATACACAGGTGTGTACAGGAACGGTGTCAGAACTGAGACCGGAAAATGCTCTGCATGTTGGCAGGTTTGCAAACCTCTCTTTTGTATAGGTTGCTTAATTTGTTTTTTAAGTGATAACTGCCTCCTTTATTTTAAATGCTTTACACCTTTTCTCCTCTCTGTATTGGTCTTGCAGCTCTGTTCTGCTTTTGCATTAGTGCACATGCGTTAGTGCATACACATGTGCATGTTTGCAGAAACAGGCTACCTGAACAGTACTGTATGCTGAAAGGGTACACTCTTCTCTTGAAAGAGGTTAGCTGACAAAAGAATAAGCCCACTGAGCTAAAGACCTGAGCCTCGTGCTTGGGCGACTAATCGAACAAATGAGGTCTTCTGTAGCAATAGTTCTTGGTACACTACTGTCTAAAGAATGGCTTTTAAATCTGATCTCTCTTATTTAACAATGGAAACTTTTACACACCGAGCGGGTGTGAGTGCACTGGAAAGAAAGAGTCACACGATGTGTACATACCTCCTTTAACTTGGACATGCAATGGGGAGGGGTGTGGTGTACGTTTTCACGAGGATTCCAAGCCTGAAGCAGACCACAGAATTTATGTCTAATTAATTGCTTTTTAAAATGAACTGCAGGTAAGCACTGGAAGACAAGCCAAAGCCCAGTCAAAGTGAGCGTGTCTGTGTGTGTCTGTGTGTAGATAGGCAGGCTGAAAGGCTGGGGCACCTCTCGGCCATCCAAAACCTTCAGAGCACCAGCTCTGTCAAGCTCACCTCTGCCGGCTCCACCTCTGTACTGCCGACATGATCACTTACACCTACCGGTTTTGCCTCTGTCCAGCCGTCGCAGTTGTCCGTGTACACGACAAAGCCCTGAGATTTAATTTTCCTCTTTTAAGCTGTCATTGTGCATTTTCCATTCAATTACCAATATAATGTTCTGTGTATTACATCGCAGGGAAGTTGTGTTTAGCCCTCAAAGAAGACTATGTGTTTAAAACAGGCTTGCTTTGGCTTCTTACAGGCCTCAGACTAGTTTTGGCATCACTCTTGTTTTGCCCTCTGAATTTCCTCTAGCTGAGCAAATGCATCTGCTAAATAGATAAATGATAAATGGTAAGTGCAGATGCAAGGTGGGAGAAAGCTCAGAATTACATGTTTCAGCATATGGGTGAAACTGGCAAAAGAATTTGATCAGGAACCACTGATCTGCATCTGAAACACTTTTACATAGTTATGTTTAGGTGATATAGACTACGTTTTGTGTAGGATAATGTGGGAAATCCTACTGACAATGTGCATGTTTTTCCATCATTGGAGTGAAACATGCATCCTTACAAGCCTTTGTGGCTAAGAGGGAGACAGAAAGTCTCTGATTAATGTAGTCATTACAGTTTTGATGGTTTAGTATCGTATTTTAATATTTGCTTTCAGTCTTGATGTTTCCTGAATAAAAATCCCGTGTCTGAAACTGTGTGTGTGTCTGTGCTGTTTGTTTCCATAGCACTTTAACAGATGTCTGTGTTTGTTCTGAAGCTGAACACCCAACACAATCCCTGAACGCTGCACTCACGGTGCTCCTCTGTTGAGTCCGCGGCCACACAAAAAATAAATCATTTGGAGCTCCAAACTTTGGTGTTAATAAAACTGAAGGAGCATTGGAGAGTGTGCAGCACGAAGTGGTTTGAGTGCATGTTAAACCATGCATCAGAGCCTGTGGTAATGAGGTGCACGGTGTTAAGGAATATCCTATGCTTCTTGTTTGTCCCTGCACCAGAAGGTAAATGTGACACCATTTCAGTGGTTGAAGTGGGTTGTCTGCACACGCTCCATCCTAACTTGTAAGGAGAGGCTGTAGAGAAGACCTCTTGACTCTGGCCCCGTGGCTTAAGCAGTGCATCTTTGAGGACCTCCCCCCCCCCTCCCCTCCCGTTGCCTAAGTAGAGAATGTCCTCTCACGCATCATGACAAGTCTCTGAAAACAAGCACATAGTTTCCAATGCCAGGCACTGACAGACAGGCTTTGGGTAATGGTTGTCCTGTGGGAAAGCATAACATTGCAGCAACGTTCCCCCTGACCTTCGGGAACTATGGATGCACTGAGAGATGTGGTAACAAAGCGCCATAGAAGCACATGTCTGGGCGAGAGCTGTTCTGTTATCTCCTAGAGAGATCTGCCTGCCAGACAACACGTCCCCACGTCCTACTATGCTGTGCTCACACCATCAAGGCGATGCCGTCTGTGGTGGCTGTGCTTTTCATTGGTTTGTTAATTTTGTGTGTGTTTATATTGCATGTAGTCACACTATAGAACGCCAGCGTCTAGCATCTAGCTTGAGACGTCAGTAGCATGAGTCAGAAGTTCTTCATTGAAGCTTTGCCCAGTCCTTCCTGCTTCCAGGTTTAACAGCTCAGCCTTCATAGAGTGTGAATGGTTTTATTATTATTTTTTATCTATCCATATGTATGTGGAAAGGGCCGGGATTTAAATGGTGCAGAAGCGTTGAGGTTGGGGTGGGGGGTTATTTTTGTTTACCTTGTTCTGTGCCTCCCGTATAGGGTTGTGGTTGGCTCTAACCCCCTTCTTTACATTTTCACTTTTTGTAAATATATATAGGTTTTTTTTTTTTTTTTTTAAAGATTTTTTTGCATTCATATTCCGGCAGTCATTTTTCATGACATATAGTATCTGCAGAAAAAGTGGCAGTGTTAAACAAAAACCAGATTCAGTTGCATGCATATACGTTTTATTTCTTCATGTTGATGTCTCTGATATATAGCAGTTTTGTCCCAGTTTTTGCCTGTTCAATAACTGAGTTGTGCTGTCAGGGAGAACTTTCTTTGGTTTTGCTGCATGTCAAATCTGAAAGAAAACGATGTTTGACTTTGACCACCCTTTTTGACAGGGTCAGTATCGGCCTTCAGACCTCCTGTGCCCAGAGACGTATACGTGGGTGCCCATTGAGCAGTGCCTACCACGGCTGGAGGTGACAGTCTATGCCCGCCTTAACCAGGATCCCATCGCAGGTAGTGAAACGCCGTTTCTGAAACTATATCAGAAGTAGCTGGAGATAGGACCAATTAATGATTGGAGAATCAAGGTTTCACCTCACCTACAAAAAGGATTAAGTGCTCTGAATTTCTATTTGATATGTCTGAATGAGAACCAGGAAAGAATCCAATAAATGACTGGTATCGCGTAGTGGTCTCACCCACCGCTAGCTTCAGAGACTTCTCCCATGAGTAAAATGGCATTTGTCACTTATATGGGGTTCATAAAGTTAGTTTTAAGTTTGTACAGTAAATGAGTATGGATGAGTTTAGTTATGAATTGCATGAAAAAGAGACATTAGAAGAGTAGCTTCACGTGTCATGTAACACACAGACATGGTGTCTGCACAAAGCTGTCCCTGTGTCATACAGCACACCGGCACACGGTGTCTGCTTGTGTTGTCATCAGAGTCCAGGCTGACAGGACCACTGTCCACATGTCTATTATTCTGACTGCCTATTCCAAACTAACAGGACTGCATGCATCTCGTCTTTCGTGTTGAGCATCAGGTCATGGGCTTGATAACGCTGTTACCAAAATGTGATAAAGTGGGACCAGAGGGAGAGGTGTAGGTGTGACTGATCAGCAGCTTTTCTCCAGTACACAATGGGTCTCTCTGCCAGGCCTGTAGTAGTCCTTTTTAATATGCGGCTGTCACTCATGAAGAGTGCTTCTACTTTCCAGCCCATTGCTTGCCTTTCTATGCCTCTTTCATATTTTTCCTGTAGTCTTGCTCCAACTCTTTGCGTAGGCTCTGCCGTTGCATTGGCTAAACGTGGAATAATAAACAGACCATAATAATAGCGCTAGCTGTGCAAGGTTCCACGGGCTACAAGACAGACGCCTTCACGCTTGTGCTACGCTCTGGGCAGTATGTCCTCAGTCTGCAGTGTGTGTCTGGCTGTGCTCAGTCAAACATGCCCCGATGGATAAGGAAGGTCTCACTGCCGTTCCCTCAGCCATATCCCTCCCCTCGCCACCCTTGCCTTTCGGGTGCCTGTACCTCACCACGTCCCAGAGCTTGGCTGCCCACAATCCCAGACGATGCATCTCTGAAGTCTCTGGCGCTCAACTGCACCCTTGCTGGAAACGATCTGTCTGTGCACTGTTAACAATGAGCTGCCCCTTCCCACTCCATCTCCTCTCTGCACCTTGACTCTCTTTCTGAAGCTCATTTCAACACAATGGCCTCCTACTCCTGCTAAAACTACCCTTCTGTTTGAGAATTGCCACAAATAGAGTTGGTGCATTCTGTGAATCTTGGTTTGTTCTAAAGCTGTTTGTCAGGGGGATTATGAAGAGCTCTGAGTACCCTTCCAATGGCGATGAAAGCCGTTTTTTTTTTTTTTTTTTTTCTTTTCTTTTAATTACATTTTAATTGTACTGATAGCACACGCTCTACTACTTCACATTGTCACTAAGGGCGAGTCTCATGTTCTATGGGCCACTGAGGATGGTACCCTGAACAGAACACTACTGGTCTACATTTGTATTGGCAGAGGAAGACAGCAGAGAGTGGTATAGCGTCTGTCTTGTTCACGGAGTTTTTTTCGGTCTCTTCTCCTGTTCACGTTAACCTGTAATGTAGATCAGCAGTCCACTCTCCCCCTTTTCCACCCCAAAAATGAAGAGAGCACAATGTCCACATAGGGCTCAATGCTGGGGTGGGGAGTGGGCCTGGAGGTTGCTGTTGGCCTAAGCACTGTTTCAGCATGAGGCTGTGTTCCAGCAGTTAAAGAGGGTCCGCTTGCCCAGGGAGACCGCTTGCCCAGGGAGACCGCTTGCCCAGGGAGACCGCTTGCTGTTATTTTTTCAGCATGGTGAGGTCACACTTGGAGAAGCCACCTTGCACAGTGTTGGAACAGAGATTCCCAGCACTGGAAAATCTGACCTCGCATGACCTCCTGCTTGTTCTTCCTCTTCGCTTTATGCTATTCCTCTCCTCCGGTTACAATCCTATGTTGCTCCTATGCTCCATTTACTGGGCAGTTTGAGTGTCTCCAACAAGAAGAGCTGAAACATTTCCCTGCAGTGAAGCCAGTAGCCAGTAATGTAGCTGTTCAAAAGGTTGGGCCAGGATATTACATTTACGGTTAGCCTATGCTGTCTAACAGTCTAAACGATCAGGTTATGGCTGAAGGGGTTTGTGTGTGTGTGTGTGTGTGTGTGTGTGTGTGACTTGCCCTCTGATGCGTTGATGCCCTGTTGGGAGTGTCAAAACATTATGAACAACCCCCAATAGAATTGGCACCTCCCAGCAATGAAATCACAAATCTGATAAAGATATAAAACGGATATAAAAGGACAGGAACACACTGACCAGAAGCAAGTGTGAGTCAAAATTGAGAAAGGATGTGATCTAACAAAATTTCAAAAGGGTATGATTGTTGGCTATTGGTGGGAATGGTGGGAACATAACAGAAACAGAGGATGCTGTGGGCAGTTTGCATAGTGCCATTGTTAGGGTATTCCAAGAGTGGAAGGACATGGGAAAGATCTCCAGTAAGTGTGCCAGTGGTGGACGCCCACATTACATTGACATGTGGACAACGTAGGCGGTCCCGACTTGTACAGGCCAACAGATGGGTTATGGTGCAACAACTGACCAAGGTGCTTAGTCAAGGCCTATCTAGGGCTGTGTCTGAGACATCTGTCCAATGAACCTTGCTCCATATGGGAGTAGATGGCCATGCTATCCATGTTTATAGACAGACGTCGCTAATTATGCCACAATTTTTGCCTCAGAATGGAGACGCTCTTTCCACTGAAGGAAGAGGGTCACCTTTTCTGCTGAATCATGCTTCCTGCTGTGCTAAGTGGGCAGTTGATGGTGAGTGCAGTGGGGAACGGCTGAAGGGCCTCACTCCAACATGAGTGTCCAGCACAGACAGGTATGCAGAGCTGGTGTACTAGTGTGGAGAATGTCTCCTGGGAATCATTTGCAGTGCTAATTGTCCATCCTGGTGATCCAGGTCCACCCTTTCTTGATAATCATCTGCTCTGATGGCACATGTTGGTTCCACCAGGAAAACACCCCTTGCCATGTTGCTAGGGCTGTGTATGAATGGTTTGAGGAGCATGACAGTGACTTCAGCGTACTATCCTGGCCACTGTCTTTACCAGATGTCAATCCTCTTGAGCACCTGTGGGAGTACCTTGATGGGTTTGCCGTATAGACCCCCGCCCCACCAAATGCCGCTGATGCTCTACGAATAGCTCTGCTGTAGACGTGGCACAGCATCCCTGTGGAAACCTTTAAATACCTTATTGAATCAATGCCTTACCACATACTTGTAGTATTCACTGCAAGAGGAGGTCATACCATCTTCTCAAGGGGTGGTCATAATATTTTGACTATATATCTACGTTAAGTATATGAAACGGTTTCTGATGAATGTCTGGAGAAAAGGACACCTTTCTCTTTGTCTTTATACATTCTGGGCTGGACTCAGTCTTTGGGTGCTCCTGGGACCTCCTTTTAGAGCCTGACCTTCTTTAATTTTGAGCTGCGTGCTCTTTGTGAAAACACCCTCAGGCCTCCTCAGCAGCATCAGTGAAACTCTAGCTGTTAAAATGGTTATAGCCACGGACATTCTGCTAATTATTTACAGTCACCTCCAATTTAGGCCAAGTAAATTGGCTGTTTCCTTAATGCTTTGCACAAGTTAGAAAAGTTTACTGGAATTTTGTCAATTCATTGCCTGAACTAAGGAAATTAATACAGTAATTACTGTTAATTTCTGATGGTATAGTTGCACAAAAGTAACATTTCCAATCAAACTGCAGTTACCTGATTTTTTTTTTTTTCTTCTGGAGTTTTTCCACCTGAAGTCTGTTGGTTACATCCTGGACTTTGAATGTCAATTACATATTCCCCCCCCACTTTCTTTCTCCCTCTCCCCCACCCTCTTTCAGGCTGTCTCTCACACGTACAGAACGGGAAGGGACACACCCACAGACATTATACCCCAGTGTGACTTGGTTCTTGAGGGACCATGTATGCATGGCATGTGTAGTTTGTAGGTGCGTATGTAAAAAGTGAGCATTTCACCTCATCTGATTTCAAGACATAAGACCACCCTATACCTAAAGGCTTGGTGTTGACTTGTAAAACAAGCAGGCCCATTTATTCCTGAACCTTTATGAGCTGTTTGTGACAGGCATGGGTGGGCGTACACACACACACACACACACACACACACACACACACACACACACACACACACACACACGTTGCATCATTGCCTTTGTAAAAACCTCCCAAAGACTTTCACTTTGGTGTAGTTAATCATCTCTCTCACTCACCCATGCTGATCTCATACAGCTGAAAACTGATAATGAGCTAAAGATCTTGGCACTTTTACTTTCTTAAGAAGCAGATGTTAAATGAAAAGGCATCTGTTTTGTCCCCAACATCTGTTATTCGGCAGTTTGTCTTTTGTTCAAAGCTTGTCCCTGCTCAGGGCAGAAGATATGCACAGACGCACGCATGTGTTCGCGCACAGCTGTGGCAGAGCGCCTTGCTGACCTTTTGTAGTGTTTGTTTATTGGAAGCCAGTTGGATGAGTCCCTGTGCCAAGCCTCTGCTTAGAAAGAGGGGAATCTCTGCAATGTCTAAACCAGGCTTGACAGGGTAGAGTGTTTCCCCTGAAGACGAATGACCCATTTCTCCCAAAAACTGACCGTTCCTCCTGCTGCCTCCAGCCGTGTGTGTCCTAGCCAGATGTGCGTCATCCTTTTCACGCGCATCGTGCCTCGCTTACTTTGGCCTGCAGATGATGGCTTGTTCTATCCTACGTGTACTCAGTCAGACAGAGGGATAGCGCTTGGTGTGCCTGAACAGTCCGAGTATCCTACAGTAAAATGTTCATCCTGTCAAGCGTCCTCTGTAAATCACCATCCTTAAATTACATGACAAACTGCACTGATGGCACACGCTGTCTGCAGGCTCCAAATTTTAGGTGTGTAACTTGTAAATTACAGCTTGTGACAGCATTTGAGATCTCATTCTATCATGTCATAGGTATTTGTTACATTTGCTGTACTGACAGTGGCCTCTCACTGCTGTAGCACATTTTGTCTTGATTGAACTAAAAAGAACAAAGTGCAGCTCCTCAGATCCAGATCTCAGCCAATAGGAGCATTGTGTCGTACCTTTGCGTGGCTCTGTTTCTGACCAATAAGCCTGCTCGCAGCATCTTTCTCCGCCCCTTCCTGCTGCACCCATCTCCCAGATCAGTCTTCCAACCCTGACCCTTGCCTTTAGGAAGTCGCTGTTGCCAGGAGTCAAGTGCCAGAGAACCCTCTTCAGCATTGGTGTAGGGGGAAGAGCGGTGGTCTGGTGTTAGTCAATCGGAGAGCCTTGGAGTGAGTGGGAGTGTGTTTATATGCCGAGCGGATGTTTAGATTGCCCTGTGTGAGCCTCTGTTTTCTGCACAGCTCTGCTCAGTGTTATTGGTAAGGTTAATTGTACAGCTAAAAGCTTTTTTTGTAATCACCGTGTATTGCAGTTGTTTAATTTTCTCCCCCATACATGTGAGGTCATCAGTCTACTGCTTTTTTTTTTTTAATGTCCATACTGATATTTTTCAAACAATAATGGGTCAGATTGGTATCACATGGAACCCATAACTTTAATGTGACTTGTCCAAAATGTAACGGCAAATCTTTGTTAGTTTTAAGAAAATCAATTCAATCTTGATGTTTTTGTCTTATCCTTGTCTTATTCAACATATGCAGTCAGCTCACTTTCACCAACTGCCGATTCTGGATTTTGAAAGATTTATTTAGTTACCTACATTAATTTAACAAATCAGCATTTGTGGAAGAAATGCAAAGAGCAAAGTATATGTCGTAAGTAAAGTCAGATGAAAAATTAAGACACTTAATGAAACATGAGGCACGACTTCACAAAATAATTCAAAAACTGCATTTTCAAACTTGCGAAAGGATGATTTTTTCTTTTGGAGCCTGGGAGAAAAATCCAGAAGAGGCCCGTTCAGAGATGGTTAACTGTGGTGTGGAACTGGATGGGTGGATGAGAAGAAAAGAGAAAGAAAATGTGAAAGACGTTTTTCATAACCACATGCGTGCCTTAAGTCCTTTCAACTCTGTTCTTTATTTTTTTCATAATTTGGCTTAATGCATCTTTGGATCTCATTTTGGTCTTGTGCCCCGCTGGAAAAGTGAGAGAGGTACTCTTCCACCTAAGACAGCCAATCAGGAATGGGACAACAGGAAATGGAGGATGAAGGGGGAGTTTGTAAGTCCACGTGGCCAAATCTCTCCATCTTTCTCGTTTCTTTCCCTATTATCTTACCATCCAACTGAAGCGTGAGCTCATGGTGGCGAGATCAATGGAGAAGTGGTTGTCTTATTTTAGAAATATTCAAATTAGGAATCCGAGGACCCCCCCTTTGTCTTCATCAGCTGGGTACCAGATGGGTGTAGCTGAGTGAGAAGATAACTTGGCGTCTGTTAATAACATTAATAACCAACCAGGCTTCTCTGGATGACATCACTAACAGAAGCCGCATGATAGTACAGAGAAAGATGTTAGTTTTTGTTTGTTTGCATGTTCAGTAATTTGCTTCTTTCATAATTGTTGGCTTATACAGAAGGCCAGTATATCGCCTGCTTAGGCCTGGATGGTTACGCCACATGTTGAATTTCATTGTATTATTGCATCAAGATGTTTGTGTTTTTAACAATACTTATTAAACACACTATAGATGGACTTTACCCACAATTCCCCAGCTGCTGTAGCAGTGTGGCATTTTCCCTAGCTTGTTGTTTAGAACCGTTTGGGTTGTGACTCCTGGCGTTTGGCAGAGATTCAGACTGCACAAGGATAGATGTAGGGGGTATGTTTCTTACGCTGTCATTCTGTTCAGACTTTGGTAGGCCAATTTAATTTTTAATTTTTTTTTTTCCTGTGTGAAATTCTACAAACAGACCCTATAAATGGTGTGTTTGCCTCAAACATAGCTTCTTTCATGGGTCTTCAGGGAACAGGGCAGTGAGTTTACTGACTGTATAATGAGTGTTTGAAAGCAGCAGTTTGGCCAAGAACATTGGCTTGTAAACTTTCCAAGACCTCCCGCCCTCGTATGCACCAGGTAATATGTTTTAGGCGCCCTGAACAATGTAATTCAGTAACCCCCCCCCCCCACACACACACACCCATCTCTTAGGATCCCATAAGCTGATGTGGGGGTGCTTAGGGGCCTGAGTAAATCAGAATGGCTATATTTTTCATTCTTCTTTCAACATACAATAACACATGAAATCAGAAGTCAGAAATGGGCAGTCGTCAACCAGGTTGGCCAGTCATCAACCAGGTTGGCCAGTCATCAACCAGGTTGACCAGGCAGACAAAACTACAGGAATGCAAGCTTTGCTACTAAGAGATGTTCTCTAAGACAGGAGATGCTTGTGTGCTGTATGATGTGTTGAAAAGTGTAACCTTGTGTTGCCGTGTGTTCCAGGGGACACGGATGGCCTGCAGAATTTGGGCAAGGTCCTGGTGCTTCACCGGCGTGCTGTCATGCCCTATGGAGTCTATGCCCGCAAGCGCAAGGAGGACAGGCAGGAGGTGGAGCAGTACGCCCGCCTTGTGGGGCAGACCTGCGCTGAGAGAATGCTGCTCTTTCGAGCATGACCCTTGGCAGTTCTCCTGTGCTCTCTGGTACTCTCGACCCAAGTACCACCTTCTCATGTCACTGTGGAGTCTCACAGCTCTTTAACTTCTTGCTGAACATGAATGTTGTACACTTTATTTACATATAAATCCACTACTCTGTTGTAGTACTCTGTCATCCTCGTTGGCTGTGGGACGTTTTCTCTGAGACACCTGCAGTGCATTCAGCTTTACTGCTTTTGGTTTTTACTGATTATTTGGATTCCCAAGCTTTTCAAATCTTTTATTTCCCTTTTTTTTTTTTTTCCCTTTCTTTTTGTCTGCTTCCAACAGCTTCAACTCTGCCTTAAAACTGGCTGATCTGTGCCCAGGTCTTTTCTAGATCCTTTTGCACACAAAGCAGGTTAAGAATAGTGGAATGTGACCCATTGGACATCTCCTCTTCCAGTGGGTTCCCACACTCCAACCAGGACGAGGTGATTCTGGGCCACAGAGGCATCCATATGTGTTAAGCAAGGCCATGGCACTGGGTGCTCCCTACTTTATAAAGCTGTACCCATAATGCCCCAGTGCAGCGAAGTGGGTGAGCGAACAACAGCAAGTGATTGTTTATTAGCACGTCAGTGCTTTCATCAGAGGCCAAAGAGCCAGAGCAGGGGTTGCTGGGAAAAAGAACAAATGCGCCCTCTTTATTTGTGCTATATGAGAGGAGCCTTCGTCCCTAAATGTGGAGGAATGACCCACTCATGTGGAGACGCCCCCAGATCGGACTACAATGAAAGTGGGACTAAAAAGCTGCCCTTGACCCTGTAGTCATCAAGGCAAATCAGATGGGTTCTGTATGACCCATTCTGTCACTATGAAATGAAACAAACCGTAATTTATATCCCCTTGAAGTACTTCGGCTTTGTGTGCCCTTGAAATATGCATCACGTTTGCATCTTATTTTTGTGTGCTTTTTTGCTTTAATTTCATTTTAAATAAATGTAACAATGGAATGTTGAATTTTACTTCAGAAACGTACAAATGTATTGCTGTGTTTATGTGTAGTAAAAACCTTTTGATTTGTGAAGTGTTCTGAGTCTAAGTGAGCACGTCGTGACGCTTTGAGTGGCTTCTGTGGCAGAGCTGCAGTTACAGAGACAGATGTGCGCACGAAGACGTACGGCTGCGTCACACATGCATTGCAGCCGGCAGATTGAACAGCACGGACAAAGTTCACTCCAGCCAAATACGAAGCTACCGTGGCCCAGTCACTTTGGCTGCTCTATTTAATCATTTATTGTTGTTGATAGAGGGGGGCGGGTGATTAGGTTAAAGCCTTTATTATTTTTTGTTGGTCATAAACTGTCCTGTTTCCAAAGTAAATTGAGAAAGAGAACTGGCACACACTTCGATGTAGACGTCATGGTAAAACATTTATCTTCACATTTGTATTGGAAGTCTGTGAAGGTTAAAGTTTCAGCTCTGCATATTAATTTCAGTCTGATCTGTATGTCTGATCTGTATGTCAGATCTCACTGCATGTTTTGCTTGCTGTGTTATGTCAGTGTTCAATGTTTGTATCACACGTTTATCGTATAAAATTGGCCTGGCCCACCCTGTTTGGGTTCATATGCTCATAGCGGTAATGATTATCATAAAATTCTCAGCGGGCATTAAGAAGGCTGTAACTTGTGAATCAAAGAGCAGCGAAGCCTCAGCTTATTTTTTATGAAAACAGTTATACCATTTTGTGTGTATTTTTATTACAAAGACAGACAATACAAACAAGTAGTATAACATTCCTTCATGTCTACATGTGGGGATTTTGAGATTTTTGTATATATGTGTTTAAGTGGAAGATTTGAGGTGCCTTCAACCTCACCAAGAAACCTCACCTGACTTTAATTAAACAATCTTGCAAATAGTCCAGCAGATAGTCACTGCTCAGTCAGCTGCTTTTCAGGTAGAAGCTGCTGAACTACGGGAAATTGGCAAGGGCTACATGTGAGGCCTATCAGTCTGTCTAAAAACTAAGCGTAGCCAATGCTACATCTGTGTGCTGCCACCTTACTGTGAAAGCTAACTGACCTTGGCACAATGTATGTCAGATTGCTGTCTCCCAGTCTGAGCTAACTGGAGCCGGTCAGGCCCGCTTGGTTGGCCACTCTCTCGGCCTGACGGGCACTGGGGCCAGTGGCGTCATTTGGAAAGCTCCCGCTCTCACAGGGCGAAGCAGCTGTGCTCCAGCACACAGCCAGCTAATTGGACCAAAACATTAGTGAAGGGAGCAGATTTATAGCAGTGGCTCCTAGACACTAAACACCCTCCACGTCCTCCAGTTATTGCTGGAGAAGGGGCGATGATTGGACTCCACCCTGATCCCCATCTGCACATCTCCCCCCTTTTACTTTTGTTGTAGATCACCTGACACCCACAGTCAATGAAAATTAATGGCAACTTATTGTTTATTTATAGAGATATAACAAGATGAATGTTAAAAGTCGAGTCTGTTTAAATTCTAGAGCGGCAAGTCTGTCTGCTCCCTGAAGGTAATGGCTGACTGGCTTGCCCTGTAGCTGAAGTATTTGTGGTCAAATCTTGAGTTCCATCCACCATCGCAGACACACTGTCTAGCAACTATCCCCAAAACAAACACCCCCACCCTATTTGTGTGTGCTACAGGAGGTGTAGTGGGCAGGTCTCAGAACGGGGTGGTCTCCTGTCATTATGTAAGCATGGCAGACAGTTTGTTCTGGATAGGATCTCTGGCAGCATGCGTCTGAGACCTGGCTATGACTTGGTCAAGACCCCAGTTCTGGTTTATCAGGGTCCAGTCCATCCTGCCAGTACCAGTTACTCACCATTCTGCTACCAGAACATAGATCAGTAGACCACTTTCATTTACATGTACTCCTGACACAGACTGATTTAAGACAGATCTCTGTGGAAACCAAGTATCTTTCAGGAGACCTACCACTTAATTTTTAAAGCAACTATATTTCATTTTTTGGGACTGTTCAATGAAGAAAAATGCTTTCATTTGAAGTGTATATGCTTTAAAAGCGTGTCCAAAAAGAGGTGTTTTGTGACACTATTGAGTAGATGTGGTTAGAGCATCAGATGGTTGGAGGTATGAGAATAATGTACATTCAGTATGTGGAAATGCTGAAGGGAACGCCATCCACGAGAGTAAAACCTACGCAAATGACACGTCCCTGTCCTCGTGAGATGTCCAAGAGGTTGTACTCGTAGATTGACATGGAGTGGTTATGTAGAGTTGAACTGCTGATCTATGGTCTTACTAAATAAAAGAAAAAAAAAATCTGACAGAGTATGATGTGTGAAAGAAAGATTTTAATTTGGGGTGCCCCCCCAAGACTCCCTTCAGTACATTTGGTACCATTCTGGAAATGCCATTTTTGTTTTGTTTTTTTTTTTTAGTTTTCATTTTGTTCCACAGAGTTCCTCAAAAAAAAAAAAAAATTGTACAAATTGAACGCACATTTTTTTCTTCCATTTTTCCATTTTTGGTGCTACACTCAACTAATGGAAAACCAATGTTGTGACGAACTTAAGCAACATCTCAGCATTTCTTTTCATCCACATTGCCATTACTTTTTCACCAAAATCTTGTACTGATGACAAGAGAGTCAATATATAGTATATAAAGCACACAAATCCAGAAGCAAGAGTAAAATTGCTTGACAGGTTCCAGGACACTCGGTTGGAAATATACGTACATTGACTTGAAGGGGTTGTTTTGACAACACTGTGTCCAGGTGAGATTATGCTTCTTTCTGAAAGTTGGCCAGAACATAAGAAGTGTTTGCACTGGAAAGAGCGTGATAGTGCCTTCCCAAGTCGTTTTTAAGACTGTAAATTTCAAAATGTATTTGCAATGGGACCTTTGGCAACAACTGGCAAGTGCTCACACCTGAATATAAATAATGACAAAACTAATGGAACTTAATGGTACTGTGCTGGAAAATAGGAAATTTCATTAAAAAAATGGATTTTGAAAAGCTGTGGGTGAAGAGAAATGTAATAATGTGTAGTTTTGTAACCCTCTCCTAAACACAACTCACCCCTATCACCACCCGGTTTGTATTTATATCTATTGTCATGCAATTTACTTTTTTTTTTAACTCTTAAATAGTAGCTCTTCACATAAGATGGAGTTTATTGGCTGCTTCCAAAAGACCCAAAGTTTAGATCTCCATAGCTGTCAGAAATAGTTTTTCTGTCTCACACTACATGACACTGTGATCACAATACTGCATTTCTGAAAGGCTGCATCAATGCTGTGGAAATGCAAAACGTTTGCTGGGCCAGGAGCTCCACTGCAGAGAACACAGAGCTGCTGGCTTCCATCTTAATCTCCATGCAGAATTGTGTCTTCAAATGTCAATCACAGCTCAGGCAGTGCCTCAAGCGAATCCCTTGATTACCTGCTGATGACCGGACACCCAACTGCTGTGCTGAAGGCAAGGAAGCAGCACCTGAGGGAATGAGTTGCTTTACACCAGCTCTTCTTTCTCCTGGGTTCTGTGCCCAAACAGTGCTCCATCTCCATGTTTTTTGTCAGCCTCCTATTTAAGATGAGCATGTAAACAGCTGCTAAATCTGAGCTTCGAAAAATAGTGTCGCATCCATTTCAAGTTTTTTTTTCCCCTCTCCCTCTTCATGGGTTTTTTGTGTTTCTATACCTACTGCCTCAGCCTGAGGGACCCAGCAGAAGCCCTTGCCTCGCTCTCTCACACCGCCCTGGGCGAGAGGAAGTGCACATCGCCTTTACAAACAAGGCCCCTGGATTAAGCGTATCAGGGCCTGAATGCACGCCTTTCTCCTGGGGATTATCTGAGGGGTGAGCAAGCTCCCCACTCCCAGAGCACACTGTCAGAGAGATTCATCTCACTCCTCACATCCTGCTTTCCCTCTCTTGAGGCGCTTGATTCTTCAGCCCTTTTTGTGCAAAATGACAAAGGCTTTAGGGTGTTTGTTCAAGACGGCTCCAGTGGGATCAAATGCAAGGAGGGGTGTCAACACCCTGGAGAAGGTTAAAGATCCAGCGCTCTTATGGGTGCTTAAATGAAAGTCTGGAGTGTTGGAGGCTGTTTTTTGAAGGTATGTGGAAACAAGCCAGGTTTTGAACTTGCCTTGTAAAAATACATGCATAAATGTGACAGAGCCCTTAAACACTCCTACCTCGGGCAGCAGAAAGGAAGAGGAGAAAAGTTTAATCACGTGAGCTGCCAGCATCAGATAACCTACTATACATGCACATCTGTACAGTTAATTTAAAAATCAGGTCTCTGAACTTGTTTAGCAGAGATGCTGTTTCTCCAAAAAGTGGATGCTCTGTGCCATGCATGTGTGGTGACACGTAGCGACTACGCCTCAGTGTGTTCCTGTGTGTGTTCCATTTTGTTTTTTTTTGAAGCGTGTCTTGTGAAACAACGCCTGTTTCCCTGGGTTCTTGACAGTGTTCAGGCCACTCTTCAGTTGCATTTTTTTTTTCAGTCTTGTTCTCGGCTCCATGTTTTTCAGAGACACACGTCCAGGTGCTGGGCAGAGAGTGATGGAGCTGACACCTTGACGATGTTACACGTTTAGTAGGCTACATTCAGTGGTGGATTCTGGGATGTGTCTTTTTGCTTTCTTTCTCTGAACCTCTGAGGACTCCAGAGGTGTTCAGGATCTTGTATGGACAGATGGCTCAGTCAGACTACAATGCTAGTTTTGTTAAAGGTAAATTTTTAATTATTGGAATTTGTCATATTTTTCACAATAAAAGGGTTTATGCATTAATTTTATGGATAAATTAAATATTTATATTAACCATAATTTTCAAATGCATGTAGTTTACATTTTTCTCTTGTTGTTGACCCATATTTAAGGCAGTATAATCTGTTACACAGTTGCAAACAAGAGCAACATAATGCTGACATCGTACATTTTTCAAGTCTATGGACTGAAATATATGTAGGTAACAAAACCACCTGCTACGCTTCAGTTTTATTTCGAAATGAGAGGAAACATTCGCACACCATGAATACAAGCAGCTGTAAAATAAGAACAGCCTAATGTCTTCACGTTTGTTTTATTCTCAAGTTCCTCACCCTTTATGTTGATATAGTTTTGACCTTAGGAAGAGTTTCTTCATATCAACATACATTGTGTGAGTTATTCAAGAATAAGCAGCATGTGTTTGCAGCTGTTTTAATGTGTTGAATTGTTGAAGCAGTTTATCCCAACATTGTAATAAAGCAGTGAAATTGATAAATGATGCAGAAATGAGTACGCCCTAATGATGAAGTGATCAGCGGTTCTTTTACAGTGAGGCTCTGCCTGTGAAAAGAGGATAACTGAGCATAGAGATCCAAAAACAAGAGGTCCCAGCCCTCTGCCCCCACCCTGTCCATTTCCACAGCATCCTCAAAGCCCAAAACAGTCCTGAATTCCTAGACCTCTCTCCCTCTCCCTCTCCCTTTCCCTGTCCCTCTCCACCTGCAGATTGGCTGTTTTTCACCCAGCAGCAGAATGCTCCAGCTCCTCCCCCCACTCTGTGCTCATGCATATTTGCAGCCTGATTTAAATACCAATGTGGCTGAAACAGGAGGTGGGGAGAGTGTTCCTATGCTTTTCTTGTCCTTCCAGTGGACCGCCCACAGCTCCAGCCTTCCAAATCATAGCCCCCCCCCCCCAAACTTTCCTTTATCACTCCATTGCCCGACCCCCCCCTTTTCATTCTTCAGTCTCTCTTTTGTTTTTTCTACTGCACAGAAAATAAACTTTTTCCACTGATTCTAGAAGTACCAGTGACCCTCACCTATCCACCGCTGTCTCATTGCTAAATGCTAAAAAGAAGACATAAACCTTAACCCAAGGAGTGTTTCTGTTACTGCTCTGAGAGTGCCTGCCATTGCCACAACAACCTACAGGGTTTAAGGAGGGGCAGCACTCAACTAATGGATAAGAAAAGAAAATAATTGTATAATTAATGTGCTAAAGTTTATGACTTGCCTGAGCTATGTAGAGATCCAGCAGAGCTGGGAATTCCAAGCACTGTTCGTCTTTCTGATTCATTTTGTTTTTTTCTTTAGTGATTTATATTATTTCTGTGAAATGAACGTACAAACGGTACATGTGAAATGGTTAACTTTTTCAGTATGGGAGCGTACTGCACAGTTTAGTCATTATTGTTCACAAAGGGGGGGAAAAACATAGCTGAGAGCAAAGCACCCTGTAACCTTTTTTTTACCTACCAAAGACAGACTGCACAGGTTCTACCCCCCCCCCCCCTTTGCTGTTAAACACTTATTCCGTCCTTTATTTTCCTCGCTTGGACAAGCACTCGTCACATGTTTGGTGATTGTACTGTCAGCTTAAATGTAAACATTGTCAAAAATATTGTCTGAAACATACAGGAGTTACAGCAACTTTTATACATGCCAACTACCCATTTCCCATCCAACTGTAAGGCATCTCATTAAACTCTAAAACTAGATGCTTACATTAATTCATTTAGCAGACACCTTTGTCCAAAGCAACATACAAATAACACATGCATGTTACAATGAAATTGATTTTCTGCATTTAACCCGACCCCTGAGGGAGGGCTGGGAAGCCATTATTCAGCTCCTGGGGAGTGTCTTGCTCAGGGACACACATGGTGATGGGGGTGGGATTTGAACTAGGAGACTTCCACATCCTAGCCTGATGTTCTGCTCATGGAGCAACCACCCACCTTGGCATATCAAACAATAAATTCAATTGTGAATTTTAATACTTGGTTGCACATTTTTTGTTGTCACTGACTATCTGAAGTATGGAACCTATAGACATCACCAGATGCTGGGTTTCTTTCCTAGTGATGTTCTCCCAGGTCTTCACTACAGCTGTCTTCTGTTTCTGTTTCTTCTTGGGGGTTTTGCCATCTGTTTTGCCTGTGGCAAGTAAAATGCATGCTCACTTAGATTTGGGTTAGGTAAGTAAGTATGACCTGGGCATTACCTGAACTTTTCATTCTGCTCCTTTATAATAGTAATGGGCTGCTTTCACACTATGCTTCAGATCATTGTCCATCTTCATTTGGAAACACCGTCCACTTTATCAATGTCAAAATATTTTTGGCTCTGACTATATAAACAATAACTTTTTATTAGTTATTGCTGAATAATGTTATTTTTAAGTTTTAATTATGTTATTTATTTTTGGTGAGGAAGTGTACCTTCATTTGTTCATTTTCAAGCTTCGAGATGAAGTGCGAACATGAACAGTAGAATGCTGTAATGCTCCCTCAGACTCACTGATTTTAACTACCATGCCAGATTAGGGATACATTTCAGAAATGTCAAGCATGCTTTCATACTGGTGTAATAACTTCTTAAACTGGATATTTACAAGGGCAATAAACCTGTAATCGATGTACATTCTTACGAACGCACAGGGTCGTAATTTTAAAATCTGCCTTCTCTGTTTGCTGCCTTTAAGTTTGCCTTCTTATGTGAAGTGGATTAGAAAAAAATGCATCTTTTTTTAAAGTGGTCAAAGATAGAACTCGTTAAAATTTACAGTGATAGCAATAAATATTTTTAGGAATATGTTAGCCTTTTTGTATGTGAGAATTATACAATTAATTGTGCCATAACTTACATACATTCTCTTTTGTGCTATTAAATGCTCTGTAGCAACTCTGTCAAAAGAGGTTGTAAATGGATTGTAGAAGTCTGACATAATACTGAAGTGCTGTAAATTGATCTGCACAGCTAACTGCATCCTTTACCTTTACATCACCACACAGCACACAGCGCACATAACAGGCACTATCAGTGAGGCTCATGCTTGTTTCTATACAGCTCCTACTTTGAGCCAATGAATTCGTTTTTTATGTCTTTATTGTCGCAGCATGTCAAAAAATTATTAAATTGAACAGTGTTTATTTGAGACCTTATGAAGGTCCACAGTGTAGCGAAAGGGCGGCTGTGTGTGTGTTTTGTGTGTGGTTCTGGTTTGGGGTATCACTACAGAAAAGCATATGTGAATGAGCCATATTCAAGAAGGAAATCAGTTATACACCCCAAGGAAGTTTTAGATGGGGAAAATAGAATATGCAAAATGCTGGACCGAATGGCTGATGTTTTACTTAGGTGCTAACGGTTTTGAAGTGTCGCTAGATTCTTTGCCAGTTATGAGTTATTTTAGATTAGATGTTTAAGCTCTTGAACAAAAGGAATTCCAGGTTTGACCACAGGAGTCGTAAATCAAGACAAATACACACCACACACGTGTCAAAATAGGGTCAACCAGTTTCAAAAGTTCCAGACCGCATAAGAAAAAGATTCACTTAAGTCCAAATCCCCACCGTGCTTGGTTTCACAGCTTTGAAGCCAAAATGACAATTTGATGCAGCAGACACTGTGCTTTGTGTGCTAACAGCAATGTACAGAGATCCCCTTTGCGATAAATGCAGGCAACCATTTACTTTAGTCGGCTCTGTGCTTAGTAAGTGCAGCAGGGGACACAGTGATCAGCCACAACACAGAAATCCTGCCCACATTTTCAACTTTTTCCAGTTATAAAAAGTGACTTTCTGACACCATTTAGAAAAGTGCAGTTTATCTTTTGGGAGGTTGGGGACAGATGACGATTTAACTTTTTTTTTCCGTGTTACATATGTGAAGTAGATGTGAAGGTTTTCACAGTTCATGGAAATGTCACTTTAAAAAGACACAGTGGTATCTGAACACAGCCACTTTGTACTTGTGGGGTCATGGGCTTTCAGCAGACTAGTATGCAACGTCAAAGATACGAAATTCTTAACTTCAGTTTTTTAAGGAACTAGAAAAAACAACTGGTTGTCACGGAGGATGCTTCATCACCAGCTTCAACAGCAAAACAAATTAATAAATGAACAGTTGATTAAAAGTATGCATAAGAGATATGTTGACTTATTCAGGTATGGTACATAATTGTGTGTGTTTTAGGTTTGCCGTTATAATTGATGTAAGCGTATTAATCATCTGTTGTGACCAGGCTGGTAGGTCTTTATGTTGGTGTTGAGAGCAGGACTAAAGGCATAATGTGTGAAGTTCCAGAGGAGAGACGTGCTGGCAGTCGACTCGTCTCAGGAATACTTCTCATTCACTCTGTATAGTAAGAACAGCCGCAGACCCCTCACTTGGCACAGCTACTTGCTGAATGTGCAGAAACGGAGAGGAGGGAGAGGACAGGAACACTCGCAGAGGCCTGCCATGCAAATTGAACACAGATTCTGTATATATGACTTTTTTTTCTTGTCACAAAAAAGATGAAAAATTGAAAGAAATAAACACAGAGGGGGTTGGCAGAGCCCCTTGTTTCATTTGGCGGAAAACCACTCGAAACAGTTAAGGCCCCATCATTACAGAGGAATCCAGGCTGGAGCCCCAAACGTGGAGCGCTCAGCTTGCATCCAGCGCTCGGTTCGCGGAGGTGCGACTTTAATTCACTTACATGCCCTGTAGGAACAACAAGGCGGAGAGCAGAGACGGTCTGAGGTTACAGAAGCCTGTGTTTGACTGGACACTCCAACTTCATGCACAGCGCCCAAATGTGGAGCTAACATTTTGTTAGTGTTTATGAGTGACCTGGGCTGCCAAGTTTCTGAAAGAAAGAAAAGTACAACAAACCCAATCCGAGCTTTTTCCTGAAGGAAACCGGTCGTGTTCAGACTGGGTTATGTTTCTGCAGGGGTCCTTCATGGGAAGAGGAGAAGACGGGAATGCAGTGGAATGGGGCTGTGGTTTTGCATTGAGCTACAAACCCAAAGAAGAGGCTGGAGTTTTGAGAGGAAGGAACAAAAATTGCTTAAGTTCTGATCTTGAGTATAAATCAGAATATTTTCCAACCATTTTTTATGCCTGCATCGTACGCTGAGTGTTATCCTGTACTCTGAAAGTTCTCCTGATTTATTGACAGCCATCAATGTACAAGGCCAAGTTGAAACTAATAAATAGCATTAAAAGGAAGTGTCTGATATGTAATAGAATCTAAAGGTCAATAATCAGAATCAGTATTAAAAGAAGCACAAACTGTACCTAGCAGGAATTCGGACTGAGGAAGGAAAATGAGCTCTAAAGTAGAAGCACAAAGGAAAGGCAAACAAATAAATGTGTGTGACCACAGCACAGTATTTGTTATTAATTACTTTACATTCATTAGCGCTTTTAAGTGGCTGTGCCATTTTTCTCAGTATTTTGTGTATTTTATTAGGATAATGTACATTAAACAAATGTGCAACATTTGACCTTTAGTTACAAGTCTACAAATGTACATATTTTGCCTAGGTCACTGATTCTGATAATGGAGAGGACACATGAGGATTGGCTTGCCACGTTAAGCCCAGTTTCACATTATCTAGCCTAGGATAGATGCACAGTACTAACACACAGTAGGATTGAAACCATGGAGACAGCCTATAAGGTCTTATACCTGTTTACCCACCTGTTAAAGGTATTTTGTGCCTCCTGGGCCTTTTCGTAAGTCTCAATTAAATAACGATTTGGCACTAAATTAAAACATAATGTGAAAAGGTGTTGAAAACAGTGAGTGACACTGTGGGATTATGGGAAATGATAGACATTCACTTCCTGTTATTCAAAAGGGTCCCCTGACTTAAGCAAATATACAAAACACAATGGTGCACTCAAGGACTCTGCTTGACACAGATTTTTGCCAAAGTAGTTCAGGGGTCCAGGATAGCTGTCAACCACAGAGTATAGGAAAATTCATTAAAATTGTGGAACCCTCCATCTATCAGAAATGCATACTAACACTCTAATTTAATGAGATGCACGTCATGTATAATGCCTTACTGAATGCATACATTGGAAATATATATTTTTTATTCCATGCAAAAATTTTTCATCTGTAGTACAGTACATAACGGAAAAATGTTTGTTATTCAACTGTTGCTATATGCTTACAGTTTTTTAGATCATGTGTGAAACAATGTATAACCATTACATTGTTTACATTATAATTTTTTTTCAATTGTTTATTTAGTTTGTCTTTTACATTGATGATGTTGGATAAAACAAGAACAAGAACAATATATTATTATAAAATGGTATTAGCAATAGGAAACGTTTCTGTTTATTCTATATACTTTTTGTTATTTAGCAAAATATTCTAAGCATACTGTGGTGTCCCTGTTGATCACCAGATGGTTAAATGGAAGAAGACCAAGACCTGAGATAAAGATTTAACCATCTTAATCTCAGGTCTCAGCGTTGTTCCACAGCAAGGCATAAAGTTTAAGTGATTCTTCAAACCATTTATAACCTCTTAACCCCACCTGCATCACTAACCAAAGACACACATAGTCACACCACTGCAACTTTTGCTGCAGCACTGTTGGACAGGCTTGTCTCTTGATGAGTGACAAATTTACTCAGGTCCCTGGTTCTTGCAGTGGTCCACAATACAGCCCAATGCAACCATGCATGCGAGGGCTGGCTCAGATCACTCCTCATTCAACATCCGTCCAGAGTAGTGTTGATCATCAAACCCTCTGCCTGTCTGCACCGCACAGCCTATCGAACCTGGCACTCTTGTTCTTTACATGAGGGTGAACAGATGGGCACCACTTTGGCAGGTCACTGAATCACTGTTCAGTTTACAACAGAAACATGCTTTTATGACAGAGGTCCCACTGCAGGATTGGTGCAAACCCTGTTCTGCTGATGGGCTGTCATCTCCAGAGAAGGGTGGGGGTAGGGGGTATGTAGAGAACAGAGTGACAGGTGGGGTGTGGGAATCAGCCGGCCGGGGCACACAGGGCCAGTCCCGAGGCTTCATGCTGTATTTCTAGGGCTTTATGTGTTTATCAAACTGCTGACCCCTTCCACCTCGCAGACAGGAAGCACACTGGCAGCTCAATGGAGAGATCATGTCTTTGTGAAGTAGAGGAGGGAGGGTGTTCGCTTGAGCGGAGTGTGTGTGTGTGGGGGGGTGTCTGTCTCCATGGCATCTCTCTGACAATTCAAACATGGTTCCCTCATTAATAAGCAGATCATCCAAAGACAAAAGCACATGTTTACAGAAGAAAAACAAGTGAAAGTGACACATCAGTGGAAAACAGGGCCCATAGCCAGAGTGAGCGTAAGAAGCCGAACACATAGTCACACACAGAAAAGTGAAAGGGTGCCAAGGTGTAGAGTGAGATGCCAAAATCAAGATTCCGATCTCAGCCAAGGAGTATGTAAACGCAAGCCTCTCAACAAACAAGAAATCAACAGTTTATATAACTCCTTCCCTCATCTCGTTTGTGACCGAAACTGTCTCTGAGGGCTCTATTGGGAGCTGAGGATCAAAGCACCGATAACTGCAGCAGTCTGACAATGGACAAAGGATATTCCTTGTCCTAAATCAAAAAATATTTCTTCAAAACCATCATGGTAGGCGAACTGTTTTTTTTGCCTCAGTGTTACTGTGATCAAGTTAACTCTCCACTGCACATGTTGAAACTGGAGCGTATAGAAGCTGTGTCATTTGTTTATCTTGACCAGAGGAGAGGTGTGAGATGACATACAGAACCCATGTTGGATGTTTATAGAGAACGCCATGCATTCCTGGGTGTGTGATATCTAACCCATATGTATTCATGGGCCTGTGTAATTCATGTACTCCCTGGAAGCTGTGTAACTTGGGTCTTTGCACTGCATCTTCCTGTTGCCTCTGGGATGGAACAGTGAACCACACCATTTATCATCTTAAAATCTGTCATTCTACCATGAAAGGCTGTAAAAGTTCCTCCCTCATGGTGTCTATATCTAACGAGCTGTTGGGGGAACAGACAACAGCACACTAATTAGAGCTAGCAGTGCAGCCTCTTAAAGTGCATTACAACAAACTATTCAGATTGTTATAATTACATAATTATACATTATACAAACTATAATTACACAGTTATCATTGCTGTTCTAAAGTGAATTTGGAAACAATATTAAATCTGTATCATATCATATAATTATCTATATGACAACTAAATCAGACACCATTCTCAGTTAGTTGTTTTGGAATCTGGTTATATTTTTTCTTGAATCCAAACATGCTTTCATGTTTTTTGGCTTCAGAATTTAAATAATAGATTTTTACTGGTACAGTGTATTGTATTCTATTGTGTTCCACTTCTCTGTGCAGGTAACAGAGACTTACCATAGCTGTTCATATCTTGTTCTATGAATGTTGTTGGTAAGCTGGGAAAAGAACCAAAAAAAGAATGGGTGGTTGGGTGCAATTAAGTCAAATTTAGTTTGTTACAACAACCTCAAAGAGCCCTTTGTGTTTGTATACATGTGTTTAGAATACATTGGCATGTACGCATAATTACAGTTATGCATAAATGTGAGTCATTTTAATATGCCTGACACTAACGCCTAAGGCATGTTTTTCTTGGACTGTGACTCTAAAAGACTATTTAGAGTGTTATTATTCTTCTGGATTTTGAGATATTATTGCAGCTTCAAACTCCAAACTGATTCGCTGACCTTTTGCCTTCACTCAATAAATCAAATTTAGGTCACTGGGAATATATCAAGGCTTTGCTAATACATGCCTGTTGCTAGCACCAGTCTAATATTTATGAGTATCATATACTGAACCTGGATCAGGAAAGTGTTTGTCCGTTTAATTTATTTTACTTTGTGTTTAATTAAGAATTCAAAAAAAATATTTCCAAATAATCATGCTCAAAAAATTAAACTAATTTGTTTTAGCAGCAATAAATATCAGTTTATCATTGCTTTAGACAATTACTAAATCCATACAAAACAAACAAATCCATGCATGTGAGCTCATCTATGACACACAGGATCAGTGTGTTTTTTTTTGCCAGACTACAAGTGCTGTTTTTAATTCCTTTGTGAAGTTGGTTTAGTTTTTGGTTTTGTATAGATATAAACCATACAATTCTGTTTCAGTGAAGAAGTGCATGTTCTTTTAGTTGTTTAGACAAAACACAGTATTACTTAGAAGAGTCAGTCCAGTTTGAAAATGTGTTTTGTCATGGTTGGAGGTTCTATACAGCAAAACATTGCAAAGAAAAATTTAGAACAGAATATAAGTATTTAACAACACATACATATAGCAGAATACAAGTACTGAGTTTTCACATAACTGTATGTCACTAATTTAAGAACATCTTTCTCTAATCTGTACCTGCCCATTTGAAAACCTACTCAAACTGTTGAGTATAATGGAGAACCTCAAATCCCCTCCATGACCTGCTGGTCCAACAGCAACTCACTTTTAGTCAGACAGACACTACTTCAGCTCAGCTGTGACGAAAGATGTCACAGGATGTCTTTCCTGCCAATAGCAGTCATGCTGTACAATGAATATGTGTCTCTGAGTCAGGAGAGGGACCTCCTACTCTGACAGCCTATAAACGTATATATGCTAACCATATTTATGTTCATTCCTTTCTAACATATATATTTTTAGAAATGTCAAGTGTTGTCTGCTACTGCAATAATTTCAAAAGAACAGAAGATGAAAAAAGTACTCTCTATTTCTGTCTATTTGTCTGTCTCTACTCGGTTTCTGTTTACACCCATGCTCCGACCATGGTTTGTTCTACACCCATACTTGGATAATGGTTTGTCCTACGCCCATGATAGAACAATGCTTTGTCCTACACTCATGCTTGGACCATGGTTTGCACCAATAGTGGAAAAATGCTATACATGTACAATGGAAGTCAAAATTTTAAGACTGAAGAATTGAATTGGCTGGTTGAGCTGGCTTTAAAACATTCCCAGTGGGTGATTTGTCTTTCTATACCACTTGAAGGTGGATCTAATTATCTTGTAGGCAGAGGACTTGTGAGTAGTTGATGAATCTGTCTCTATGGGATGGACCAGGCTTTCATTTAACCATAAATCAAGGCTCCAGTACGTACAGTCGATGAGACTCCCAGCCTGTAATTCTCACTTATGTCTAGGTCAACCCGTCCTCTTGCATTAGACTTTTATTTATGGTCCCAGCCTGCCTTGCCCTACCCTGCCCTGCACTGCAAGTGTCTCCTAGGCGTGTGGGAGGCAAAGGTGGCGATGAACCAGAGTGTGCGCCTAGCAGAACATCCATGTATGTCTGAGACACATTCCTCAGCTTTTGATAAGAGGAAAGTGTAAAGATCTGTTTTCTCCTTTCTGAAAAAGGGTTTGTGCTTCAGGCTCAGATCAAACACGTAGTACCTGATAGTTGTTTTGCTGCGGCTGTGAATTCTACTATCATTTTACTCTCCAGATTGGTGACAATACTGTGGCCATGCTTATACCACTATATATTATCCACAGTACTACAAAATTGTTCCTCTGTTATGAAATCCATTATAATTTTCACAAATTCCAGGATTATGTTTCTGAACCTCAATGTTTTCAAAGTTTCAGTGACTTGTGTTGTGAAAAGAGTGAAAAACCTGGACAGGAGGTCTATTAATGGCACGCCATTCCCATGTGCACATGCATTCACACGCGTGTTCACACACTGACAGCAACCATCAATTGACTTTAAATAATGTCTCTTTGCATGTTGGAAAGACCCAAAACAAAGGGTGAAAACCTATGCAATCACTTATTCTGTCATTAAATATATTTTTCTATTTAATCTTACACCTGTTTTGAGAACAACGGAATTATTATTGCTTTTGAACGTGTTGAAGTAAACCATCACAACTGGTTGAATCACAGACGCTGACCTTAAATAGCTCTTTTGAAATCACATTCCATTGTCACAGTTTCTTCCAATGGCTACAGTTTGTCATTGAAGAATGGTGAAAATGATAGTGACTGCAATGACTCAAGAACTGAGTCAGCATTGTTAACATTCATTTTGTTTCATGATTAACACCACACATTACATTTAGTAGACCCTTTTATCCAAAGCAACTTACAACATCTCATATACATGGTACAGTGACATTGGTTCTCTGAATTTAAGCCATCAGTGGGTAGCCACATGCAGCACCCAGGGAGCTACCATTTGAGTGTTTTGCTCAAGGACACACCTGGTAGCTGAGCTGGGATTTGAACTGGTAGACATCAACATCGCTGCCTGATGTTGTACCCATTGAGCTACCAGGGCATATCTTGTGTCACTTTTTTTATTGAAGGAGTATGTTACATTAGCTGTGAGTGTCCTGATTAACAGAACTGTGGGTGACCCTACTGAGCGCACTGTGAATATCAGGCCTTGAAAAAAAGGAAAGACCTTGTGGAGGGGATAAGCCTTGTTCTGATCAGTTGCTGATCTACATAACATTGAATTTTTATGTGTTGAGGTATAAATAGAAATATATGTGAGCCCCCAACAAAACTAGTATACCTGTCAGCCTATACAGGTCCGAGATAAATGTCAGAGCTCCTGATGGCTATATTACAACAATCTTCTCCAATCCAGTTTTTCCACCTATAACCATTTTATTTTATATTTTTTTTACTGAAATGTCACACAACATACAAAATCAAATATTCACCAACGAAACACAAACCAACATCAAACATTCTAATTTTGTGTTGTCTTGTAAGGATGTTATGCCTGCCATAAGGATTTTGGTGAAGGGTTATACAGGTAGACTCCAAAAAGAGTTTGAACTAATGAGTGAAAAATATTTTTTAAATATTATTTTTGACAAAAGTCAAAACAGATAAGGAAAATAATTTTGAGTTGCTGGCTTTGAGTAGACGTCTGATGGGGGTGGACGGAGTTTACACCTCTCCCTTTTTGCTGAGCTTTTTTTTGCTGTTAAATTCCATGGAAAATTGAACGGTACTGCAATAGAGCGAGGGCTCTGTTTTTCCCATGTGGAGTAGATGGTGCACATTCCCCAGTAGAGCTGTGTTAATCCCTCCATTGATTATGAGGGAAAATCCCCTGACCTGTAGAATAAATGAACAGATTAGCAAGAGTGATGTCAGACTCACAGACCAGCAGTATCACGGCTGCGTGGAAATAATGGCAGGCGCTGTCAGCTCCTGGTTATATAAATTATCAGGTTATATATCAGCGTATTGCGCTCAGCATGACGTAGCCACTCTTAAAATTATTATCTTCTCATCTACAGTCTCCTAGGACACCAAAGTTTATGTTAAGGGCTGAGGCCATTTTTTACACATCTACAGAGATTGCTAAAGACCCTGAGCTATCAATCCAGGTACTGTAAGGTGAAGTCACAAACAACATTTCCTAATTTGGATTAATGTGCAAATACTGAAGGTAGAAAGTAATATAATGGTCAACCCGTTACTCAAGAGTGTCACATTTCCAGAAGTCTTGCTGTTAAATCTTTCAACATGGTTCATACAGTGAATTGTTCCAGTAAAATATCAAACTCTGTTACTAACTAAAGACTGGAGGTTTCTTTGAAAAATCTTTATCTTAGCAATGCATATGCTGAAGAAAATGGTGGAGGAAAAAGAAAACATTTTATTGTGAGATTTTGTAATGGCTGTTCTTTGGCAGTAAGTTACACATTAAGCATATTGTACATGCTCACTAAAACCTTGTGCCAAAATTAAGATGGGACCTTTTCTTGAATATGAGATACAATAAAGATGAATACAAATCCTTATTTGTCTAGTGTACATCTAGTATGGATATAGTTATATAACTAACCATAACACTGATAATTTTACCTTACAAAACATTACTCTCAATCATCTTGAAATGAAGTGGTCCAAATTTATATACCTGACACATGCATTGTGCATTTTTTTTTAGCTGTGTTCATTATGACAATCTGGATATTCACAGCTGACTAACCCTATAAAGACTCCCTGATTCCTTCCTGTCCTTTCTCAGTGGGGGCACATTTTAGCTCCACTGAAGACAGACAGGGCATGGCAGAAAAATGTTCTCACATTGGCATGCCAAGCTACCCCCATACTTTACTAACAGACACCTGCACACATGGACTCTTCATCCAGATTTACTCTGCTTACAGACACCTGTACCACACACAGACTCTTCATCCAGATTTACTCTGCTCACAGACACCTGTACCACACACAGACTCTTCATCCAGATTTACTCTGCTCACAGACACCTGTACCGCACACATGGGCTCTATGCTTTACACGAATTAGCAACAATTGTGTAAAGCTGTTTCTGGGAAAAATGTTTTTATACAGTGTACATTTGCTCACAATATCTCTGGATTTTAACATGACCTACATGGAAATGTATCTTTAATAGTGTATGTAGCAGCATGCATAAAATACAAAATAGCTTATAAGTAACTACTTATCCAAAAATTAAGTGCCCCCTTTGAACCAGCTGTTAGGTGACAGCTCAGTGATCATGGTTTTTCCTGTCATGATTCGTGACTGCTTTCCGAATGAGAGATAAAACATTCCCGGGTTATCCACGTATGAGTTCATTAAACACATGACTTATTTCTTCAGTGATTGCATTCCCTTAAACAAACAAGGCTAATGTTTACTGTTTCTCGGGCCTTATCTGGGCACTGTTGAAAAAACAACAGATCTCTATCGCTCTGCATATCAGACAGCTGTAGCCTTTCAGCCCAGTGGGGGAACAATTTGGTCTTTTAATTTCAAAACAAAACAGTGAGGGAGGCGCCGCGTGTTTTAAACGAGTTAGCTGTACTCATTTCGCAGTATTGCGCCCTCGTTGTTTTCCTCTCCTGTTGTTTCCCTGCGCATGTTCCCCTTCCCAGGGATCCGAAATGTTCTTCACACTCAAACAAAAACAAACCCAGGGACTCCATTTGAAACAGGGTGTGAAGCTGTAACAGTTTACCCTCCCCCCCCACTTTCCTTGCAGCTTGAGGGGCCCAGTCAGCATCATGGCTTTCTTTGGTAAGACCCCATTACCTACAGTTGAAATAATAATTTAAAAAATTATAGCTGTAATACTGGCAGATGGTTACTAAATTGCTGCCAAAGAATTTACAAGACGTCTGCCAAAACACCAGTACAATAGGGAACAATAAATGTAATGAAATATAAATATAGGTGCTATATTGATGCTGTCGGACAGATTTAGGACATATGCATAACAACACAACTCCCTGCGTCTCTCTCTGTCTCTTTCCCACTCTCCTTGACTGCCTTTGTTGTCTTGTTAATTTTCTGTTCCCTGTGCCCCTCCCCCACCCTAGTTTGGTGTGAAGTGTCATGGACAACCCCTGCCCCTTACTGTGGCATGGTCACTTGTTTGTTGTCACAGTAAATTACGCTGACACACAGAAGGAGTGACAGATCCCAGAGAGTGGGACATACCACAGGGTCAGAGCTGAACAAGGTCCATGCATGCTGAATATTGCCTGCATTTAATCTGTGAGCCTTTCTTTGTTAATTAGTAAACTTTGCAGTATTTATCTTCTGATGTGCTCAGACATATTTATGTACATTAACAAATTACAAGTGTCTGAGTTTTGTTTAGGTGAACTTAACAACAACAATCTGGCAAAACTAATTTTTCACCAGTTTAGGAGTTGCTTACATTTTGTACAAACAATTCAAACTAATATAAACATGAAACAATATTTTGTAGATGATAAAAGACAAACATAAACATCTGAACATTTCCTGGGGCTGGGTATGGAAGAATGGTACAGAAATATGCCACCAGTTGTGTATTAAAATGTTGTACAGTATATTTAACATAAAGTACTTCTCAATATCTGAAGTCAGAATAGTATAGCTACACAACATATTCTGAAATTCTGCTGTTAGAATGTTTATATCCATTTCATATTTAGACAACACTGCCAATACGAAATATAACAAAATGAACTACTGTTTGTGCCTTTATTAACATATTTGATTCAGTGTAGTACATAATAAAAATGTGTAATAAAAATGCATCTGAACTGTAGTTTTCAAAAGTTCTTGTTAAAGTAAGTTTGAAACAAAGTGCTTCTAAAAAAATAAAAGAATTACTGAACAGCATGAGTCAGTCGTATGTGCTTAATGGCCTTGTGGCAGTTATATTGGGAGGAAGCATAAGAGGGAAAGTGATGAAAGTGAGAGAGTGTGTGTGTGTGTATGTAATATAACCTCCACAGATGTTTCACGTCACCCCCCCCCCCCTCGCCCGTTTACTCTCTGCCAGCCCACACTCATACCCCAGGCACTGGAGGGGGGGTGATGTCTGCTGTGAGGTTTGTGGTCTGTGGTTTGTAGCTGATCAGATGTGGGAGGATACTTCCGAGACCTCGGTTAATGTCCCTAGTCGTCTTTGTCCCGTGTTCCCAAGAGAAGGGCACCTCTCTACACATCACACAGTATTCGCACTGTCCTCCACACACACTTTCTGCTTCTTTATTTCAGTTATTTCTCTAAGTGCATGTTTTGCTACTTTCACAATGCTCAGTTTGATTTTTTAGTGTAAATGAGCAAAACAATTCCATCTCAGCATGGCTGTGCCATCTCTATCCAATAATAACTATGCAAGTATAATAGGTATATAACTACATAATGTAATAATTATAGCATGTGGCCAGGAATTTTACATGTTCTGTGTAGAAAGAGAAGATAAAATGAGTGGTGATATAATGAAATAATGGAATATTACCAAAGTGTTTATGTCTGGAAGTAATATTCTTTTAGAAGGAAAGGCATGTTCTCTGTACATGTCAAACCATTTCTAAATTATTTAGCCATAATTTATGGCATGTTCTTTCAAAGAGTGCCCCTACCTTCTTTGATAAGATTGAAAGCATGTGGTAGTTAGCTTAATAGATTTACTTGTACAGTTCACTTGTATAGAATATGATTAATGTTTGCTTTATTTACATATTGTATACTGGAAACACAAAAAAGGAAAAACCTTTGGGCATATTTTTATGTCAATGACAAAAAAAAAAAAACTATTCGATCAGCTCGTACCCCAAGTTGACATGGAAGAATATTTCATTGTTGGTAGCCATTTCGGAACACCACTTATGACATGTCAGTATATCTACATTTTGTTCTGGAGCTGTTTTATCTAAAAACATTATACAAATAATTTCATACACATCTTTAAATCATTTAAAATTCAAGTGAAGTAGTAATCATTCTCTACCTGCTGCTGGGTGTGTGCCCCATATGGAGTCTGGGATGGGTTCTGAGTGTTTTAAAAATAACTGAATAATATTTTAACTTATATCTATGAAAATTCTCAGTCGTCCAGGTGAGGTTATCTGGAAGTGTAGTCATGTCAACTGGACTTCTTTCTCCTTTACGCAGAAACGGTTCACCTTTTGGACTGCAGAAGCCGTTTGGTAAAAGGTGAAACGTTTCTGCGTAAAGGAGAAAGAAG